>JAASLG010000623.1:0-15265 GCA_013365235.1 Cercospora sesami | reverse complement strand
ATACGTTGATACAGAACGGCGTTGTGAATGAACGTGTGAAGGAATTTCAGGAGAGAATTGTCAAGCAGTTGGAGGATTGGGTGAATGAGTGGCCGAAGAAGACCAGGGATTATCATAGCTGATCGGACATGAGAGTATATTGTCAATCGCTATCTGCCAGCAGCTTGGGCGAAACGCAGGTTGGATCTTCAAAAAATGCGCAGGTCCCTGCTGACCAGCTTGGAGTCGGTCAAACATGGTGGTGAAGTTATTTGGGCGAGACCTCCCATGCTGATTTTGGCACAGGGAACGATATTGACGAATATATGGTGTGCGCCAGTCCTGTTTCTCTGGCAGTTATCGAAAATTTCTTGAGTTCATGCGTCGCGACTTCATATTGGAAGATTCCAGCTCCATGAGTCCTCGGTTTCACCCAAGATTCGAGCTCGTACAGCTCAGAAGAGTCAGCGCTCAGGAAAATATACAATTTGGTTTCAGTGTCTGTGGCAAGCTTGCAGGCCCTCTGACAAAACACGCAATCATTCCTTCGAGTGCTTGTAATGACCAAGGGCGACATTCAAAAGCTTGTCCAATGAACCACCTGGAAGTCGCAATGAGCCTGCTCATAATACGTTTTGAGAAAGAGAAAGAGTGAGAGAATGCTACGCTACATTGGATCCTGGTTCTGTGATTGCCTGCCTTTCCATGGCGCACGTCCGCGTCTCTCTGTCTGCAATGGCAGTACTGCGTCGCTGGGTTCATTGTCGCCTTCATCATATGAATGTAAGATCCGGAGCATGCATGCATCGTGCGCCGGAGTACAGAAATGGTTCAAGCTCTGCTCTGCGTTGGACTATTCGTCCAATGTATTGCCCAGGTGTAGTACTATTCTCTCCACGCGATCGCATGCTCCTCTGCTACTCAGCCGAGACTTGAAAACAAATGTGCCACATGAATCGAGCTGGGATGCGACCGCTTACCACTGATGATAATGTCGGTTTTTCGCATGAGCAGTATGAATGACCACGAGAACCCAATAGGACAACTCTCCCAGATCGGCGCAAAGAGACGTACAACAGGAACTGGATTTCTGGGACGACATCTTTCGCCTTTCACGTGGCACACCGCGCGGGCAGCAGCAAGTGTTTGCCATCACACAGACAAGAAACTCGCGCTGTACAACCATTTCTGAGACGAGAGAGTAGGACAATGTCCTTGTCCAGGGTACTCTTCCTCTCCCAATAAATCCGCGTCGTCATCAGCGCAGTCGAAACAAAAGTGAGGTTCGAAGTGAAGACAATGCGCATGTGGCTTTAGCGCGACGCTAAAGTGATAGGTGCATGAGAACAAACACTGGCTTGGCTCGTTCAATTCCTCTCGCTCGAGTATGCGCAAATTCTTTCCATTCGACATCCACAGGCGTGCACCTCTTTTTGTCATCCCGCCTCCGTCGCCGACTGCGTCTCTCTACCCATCAAATTACCACCCCGTGCTCGAGGGCCACACCAGGATCATGGAGAAGAAGAAGTTGGGCTCGCTGGTCGCGCGCGCTGTTCAGGTATGTGGCATCGAAGAATATTCTTCCTCCACGACCAGTCCCGCTTCTCCGCTCGTTCGTTCGACTTTGGGTACAAGTCGGCCCCAGCGCGCCTTCTGAGACAGCAGGATACACCGAGTGCTATACTAATGCGATCGCAGTTCTTCTCCGCCGCCATCGTTCTCGGCCTCTCCATCTCCATCTACAAGCACCTGAAGCATTTCCTGGGCTTGTGCCATGATGCCCGCATCAAAGGCGGCTGCGGCAAATGGATCAATCCATGGACGCCAGTGCACGCTTTCTCTGCTTGTGTGGGAGTAGTTGGGCTACTCAGTGCTGTTACCGGCATCATTGCCACCGCCACGTCGCTCGGAGGAAAGAAGATCGTGGCCTTGGTGAGCACCATCTTCGACGTTCTGGCTGCCGTATTCTTCTTGGCTGGGGGAGTGGTAAGTGAACATCGCATTTGCCGGTGAAGACGTCTCTAACCATAAAACTAGACCTCGGCCGTCAAATACGCAACGACTTCGGCGCCATGCGACTCGCCACCTGAGAATAAGACCTTGACGTTACCACCATGTTCTCGCGCCAGAGCCGCTACGGCCTTCCTCTTCATCGGATTGCTGGCTACGCTCGTGGCCTCGGCCCTCGCTTTCTTCAGTGGTCGAGCGAGCGGCAAGCGCACTACTTCTGCTCCAGTCGGCCATGAGCTGTAAGGGCTTAACTCCAAGGTCAGCGATCTCTCAGAGGTGCCGCATCGAACTACGCGCGAGGGATCGTCTTCTCGTTGCTCCTGGAGAAACGCATTGCGCGCATCGGTGGGCTCTTGGAATGTTGGGATTGCTTCGCATTCGATTGAGAGGAACAGAGATGCTTGAGATGGATTGGTGGTAAAATAGGAGCAGCGCATCTGCTCTGCCAGAGAGACGCGTCACAGGCACTGCCGCAAAGATGGTAGACAGCCTAATACATTGCCTGTAAACCATGTCCCATCTCTCTACACTGTGGAGACATCCGACCTCGTCTGGGTCGCTTCAGATGATCGCCTAGAGTCTGATATTGAGAAGAGACTGGAGGTCCAATGCACGAGAACTGATTGACATCACCGCGATACGGTTTCTGTAGAAGGAATAGAAGTGAACGAAGAAGGAGGAAGTGACGCATGTGAAAGTGACCCCACATCGGAACATCGGCACGCCGAACGGTGCCTGACAGCTCGATTGCAGCTCTCATGTCCAAACAACTTCTCATCAGACATTCACATCAACTGCACGATCAACATGGCGCGCAAAGGCAGTGCTCCGGCCAGCGAGCCTGTCGGTGTGGAGATAGGCAATCTGCCTCCGCCGACCTTCGATCTCGAGAACTGGGCCAACAACTACGAAGGTGTGCCACTTGCCGCAATGCAAGACGACATCCACTGACATGCATGATATAGGCACGCTGCTCGCCTTCCGCCTCGCACATATCGCAATTCGATGTCCCTCGCTCTCGCATCAAGCCCTTACCATGGCCCTCGCCAAAGCCAAAGCCGGCCGGGACGTCCAACTCTACAATCGCCTGACCGAGCTCGCTGGGAACCTTGGCCTGTCAGATCTGGCTGGCGTGGATGTGGATTGGGCATCGCAGAAAGATGAGGAGAATCGGAGAGAGCAGAGTCGATTGGAAAGCGAGCTGAGGGGATATAAGAATAATCTCATCCGCGAAAGCATTCGCATGGGTCAAGAAGATCTGGCCACACACCTGCTTGAGACCGGAGGGCCCATCCCAGATCCCTCAAATCCGCAGTCAGTGAGCACCTCCGGCTACAATGCGGCGTTTCAGGCATTTGGAAAGATGCGCGACTACTGCACGATGCCCACACACATGAACAGCATGTACCTGCGCCTGATCTACACATCCGTACTGCAAGCAGTGCAGGCGCAGCTGAACGGCGGCTTGGCCAATACACAATTTGGAGGACTTCTCGCCAACGCGACGCGTCTCAGAAACAGCGGGAGTAAGGAAGAAGAGATGAAGCAGGTGATACCGATCTACCACGTTGGCACGGGCATCGCACATTTGGGGCACAGTGAGTACTATCAGGCTGCAGCGGCGTTTCTGCAGACGCCCTTTGACTTCCACAACTCAGGGGTGGTACTGGGCCAGAACTTCGAGCGCACTGTGGCCAACGCCAACGATGTCGCGATCTACGGCGGGCTGTGCTCCCTGGCGACCATGACCCGCGACGAGCTGATGGAGCGCGTGCTGGGAGGCCCGTTTCGGGCATTTCTCGAACTGGAGCCACACATGCGCAAGGCCATCACACTGTACACGACAGCCAAGTACCAAGCGTGCATCGAGACACTGCGACGATACTACAGTGATTGGAGTCTGGACATCTTCCTCGGCGCGAAAGCGAGCAACTACCCCGGCTCGCACGTCGATCAGCTGTTCGCCCACATTCGTGAACGCAGCATCACCGCATACTTTTCGCCCTTCTCCGAAGTCAGCCTCGCCGCGCTGGCCAACACCTTCCCACCCATTTCCAATGCACCGAACGCCATGGAGCTCGAGATCCTGGGCATGATCCAGAGCGGGAGGCTCGATGCCAGGCTTGATGTCGTCAACGGCATCCTGATCGCTCCTCGAACAGAGATCCGCGCCGCCACGCACCACGAAGCGAAGAAGACCGCGGAAGAGGTGGAGCGAACATTGCTGTTGCGGCTGCACAAGGTCAACATGGCTCTGGCGGGCTTGGAGATACCAAAGGCTAAGGGCGGATGGTCAGAGTATCGAGGAGGTGGCTTTTAGCCAGCCACATGCTCTGGGCATGAATATGGGTGTTTTGAGGGTGCATTTGCTGCCATACGACATAGCGAGGCGTTCGGAGGTGGGTATCATGGGCAGTGGAGCAGAGGAGCTAGACGCTGCGGACCTTTAGATGATATGCGATTACGCGCTCAACGTATGAATGATGAGTGAACGAAGGTCAAATGAGCATCGTCTCTTCGGAGCGCAGACTCTTCATATCGTACTTCTATCGCGGTGCATCCAGGTCTGCTGAGAACGCGAACATCACGCGTCGGGTCGATCAGCCGTACATCCCGGTCAGGCTGAACTTCCACACGCATCTGGACGCGACTTTCGTTGGACCCCGTTCGTCTTCCTATCAGCCGGCGTAAGCTGCATCACCAGGCAGCCACGATGGAGGAAGCTGGGCATGAGGACAAAGCTGTAGTCGCAATCGCAGTCGCAGCTGGGACTTCTGATGCCTTGCCTGAACCTCCGACAGCTGCAGCTGCAGTCAGCACGAAATCCACCTTTACTTGCAACGTCCAAGCAACGGTGATATCTACGGCGACGGAAACATCTTCCCAACTAGAATCCGCGACAGCTACAACGTCGACAGTGGCTGGACAAAGGAGGGCAGCAGTTTAGTCGAGCCAGCTGTGGTTGAATCGCCGGCTGATAATTCGGATACTGCTTCGCCTCTTCAACCTGCCCAAGAGGTAGCCCAGCCAGAGCCATGCGCCCAGAGCCACAAGACTGCTACGGAGACGGATCTTTCCAAGGCAGCTGCGCCGTCGAATGAAACCACTGGTCTAAATGAAGTCGACGCGGCGTTGCCGGTGAAGGTACAGGGCGGACTCAGCGTCAGTGAGCAGGAGCCGCCCACCACAGTCCTCGAGCATGACGAAGCAGGAGGCTCTCCCGAAGATTGTGATGAAAAGAGCGACTCCGACGCCCAAATTTGCGAACTGAGCCAGAAGCTGCTGGGTACTGGTTCGAGAGCTCCGTATTGTAAGCTATCAAGTGCATTGGTTCCTGCTCCACTATTGACAAAACTCACAGCGAGGCATACTTCCAAGCACTTCGATTCCGAGTGGGCAAAGGAATATGGGAAAGCGAATTCTGGATGCACACGTCCGTGTTGCGTGAGCGAGCCGATTCCTTTTACGACAAACTGATCGACGAGAACTTGCTGCACAACATTTCCGACGTGGATCAGCGGCAAGAGGCCATCTTACCATCATGTGCGAAGTCCACGTTCCGCCTCTTCGCAAGCTGGCTGTACACGGGCCACATTGTTGCTCTGCCGCTTTCGTGTCGCGATCATCCAGAAGATTTCGAACCGGAAAATATGCGGCGCATTGTGGCGGGCTCGAATATCTCCGTCGATCAGGTTCACGATGTTGACTTGGTGCGACTCTACAAGTTCGCTTGTGATGAGAACATCCAAGATCTTGCCAACTTGGTTGTGACCACGCTATTCGTACAGAACGATGAAAACGGCAGAACAACGTCAAGAGGGGCCATATCTTTCTTGGTGGATAACGTTCCTCGAGGAGATCCGATACACATGCAAGTCGTACATGAGTGTTGTCGTCGCATGACATCTCGGAATGTGGTTGCAAGCCTCAGCGACTTCCCCAGAGAATATGCGCAAAATGTTCTGAAGGAGATCCTCAAGCAGCGAGAGCAGCCCGAAGGACCAAAGCTTTCCAAGAATCAGAAAGTGAAAGAGCAAAGGCAGCAGGTGTGTGAAGCGCACACTGGCCGTACCATAGCAGAAGCGACGGCATGTCAGAAAGAGCTTGTTGATCGGACCAAACGAAAGACCTTGGACAGCTCGACACAGTAAGTCTCGCTTCAGCGAGAAGCCATGGAACCAGCTGACAATCGTAGTGACCTGTACGGAGGTGTACTAACCGTTAAAGTGGGCCCCGAAAGATTACGCTGCATTGTGCACAAAGGCTTGATTTGCAAACACTCGGATTATTTCGCAGGCGCCTTTCCCATCTCTTGGTCTGTGTTCAAGGAAGCGCAGGAGAACAAGGTTGACTTACACGAGGAAACGGTTCGAGACTTTTCCTTGTTCATGCACTGGCTGTATGAACAGAAACTCTGTCTTCCTCGCGCTGGCGACTACAGCGATCTTGAAGATTACCAGGATGAGATAGAATTCATTCTCGAGACGGTCTCGCCGAAGGAAAATTGGTCAGCAAGCGCCAGCCTTGACAGCCTCGCCGATGATTTGAATACTATGCAAAGTCAAGACGCCAAACCGGCCCTTGACTCGCCATCAGAAGCGGGATCCGAGGCGTCTGATGACGAAGACAGCGATGATGACGATGAGGAATTCGGCGGAGGCCTTGCTCTCCATCCCCGCCAACAATCGATGCTAGTTGACTTGTTCGCTTTTGCGGATCGTCGATGCGTCGAAAAGTTACGAAACGACATCATGACGCTCCTGGCAAGGACTCGCGAGGACGGTTGGCATCTCTTGTCCTTGGATCACGAGCTGGTCGAGAAAATCTACAGTTCTCTGCCTTCCAGCTCCGCAATGTGTGGCTTTGTGGTCGACGAGGCCGCCTGGTGTTGGTCTACAGACCCGATGGACACAGCTGCGCTCGAATCGTACCCCAGGGAGTTTTACGCTGCATTCATCAAGGCTGTCCTCAAGCATGATAGGGATATCACATGTTTGAACACCCCATGGCGTATCGATCTCTGCAAATACCACAGCCACAAGACGGCATTCGAGAAGGGGTATTATCGGGCGGCGCTCCAAACGTGGTACACGGCTCTGGACGTAAGAAGCAAAGATGAGTACATCGCCAGATACGGTGACTTCGCCAAGAAATACTTCGAACGGCCATGATCAACGATATCCTCAGCTTCCAGAGCAATTGCCAAACGAACATCTCTTTCTTTCCCGAGTCGTCAATGTCGACACTCTCGATCAGCGCTGGGACTGCCGGTACGACTTCTTCCCAAACAGCCGAAGCCTCTGCCGATGAGCTCGACATCTGCAAGATGAAGCTGCAATGACCACTCTGCGACAACTTCTCATCGACATGTCCACTGCCGATTGACAGGAACATAATCGCGCACGCTCGCGTTTCTCTCGATCCGAATGTCCGCTCGGGGTGGAGCTGTACATCATTCTCTCACGCGTCGCATTGCTAGCAGCTCGATTGTCGTCGTTGTGATGCCGTGGTGAACCGGTAAGTGTGATGTCGGAACGCGCGGTCGTACGAAACCGAGCAGCGTATTCGCGAGCATCAATCCTCATACATCAGCATAAAATTCACAGCTGTCACATGCGCGGAGGTCCAGAAGTTGCCACTAGCGCACGCGGTCTACAGCTTGTCCGAGGCAGGTTCTACTTTGGAGCTCTTCCGAGGGGCCAGCTTCACAGCCACCGCGGAGAGTGTACGCTGGAGGCATCTGGGCCGGAGATTACCGCTCTTCGAGACTTCAGAAGTCGCACTTTGAGGTTCCTCCAGTCTGTTCCCAGACACAGTTGTTCTCGAAGCGCAACACCCTCGTCTTGGACCGAGTTGGTTGTGCTTGTTGGCTTCTTATCGTCCCAGCCAGGCGGGCCGTGTACCAAATCAGACCAGCAACAGCGGTCGCAAAGTCAATTGAGCTCCCATGTCCGATGCATCATCCTTCATCAAACACTGCGACACGCTGTCACCGAGTGGAATTGATTGCACTCGTATATGCCAGCAGGGCGACGCTGCAGTCTACCCTGTCGCTGCATAACTTGAACCACAGAATAGCAACGTTCATCACGCTTTGTTCTGTTTGAAAGGGATGGCATTGGCGTACGAAAGATCCAATCATAACGGTACAGCGAGCATTCCTCGCTCCGAAAGCACAGCCAATGATCGCTGGCGCATGATGAGGGGAGTCCCGAAGCAGCTGGCACCAGACCCAATCGATCGGCGTTAGTGAAAGCCTGCTGGGCGGCGATGAGTCTCTTTTGAGCAACAAAGCATCCGCCCGCTCGTGTGATTCGCTGCAGGTCAGGTGTGGGAACGAACGCACTGGCCGAGGCCTGGCTTGACCCTGCACGGTCTCGCTTTAAGCTTTGAGGTTCGTGGGGACTCCAGCGTCGCCAAGCAGCCACTTTTCTGGAGATGCTGCGGCGGCGATGCGACGCGAGCACCGAGGCATCGATCTGGTGTACCTTTGTTTGCTCTATATGATGGCCAGATCATCTCCGCGCCCGGTTGTACTTCTTTGAAGGTCGTCGCCGCGAGCTCTGCGCTTTCTTTGCACCACCCGGATACCGCGACCATGGCCACGTACGACAAACACGCGGAAGCCGGCCACGGCACTGCGGCCAGCAGCAATGGCTCTCAAGACATGGTGGAGGACCTCAACAACAAGTTGGGATATGGAGAGGAGCGCGATGCACACAACCGTGCGGATATTCGCGAAGAGGACAATCCCAATGTCTACCCTCATGTAGGTAACACCCGCGCGTCGTGCGACCGGGAAGAGTGTTGAGCGACAGCTGACCACGCGACCAGATGTGCTGGCAGCTCTTCGTGGCGTTGACTGCCATGTCCTTCCTCTGGGTTGGCTCACAAATTCCACTCTATCTCTATGGATCCGTCCTGCCTGACATCTACGCCGAAATTGGAGGTGCCGATGGCAAATACCTATGGATGGTTATCGGATATCTGATCCCCAACTCTGCGCTCTGCCCCTTCGTCGGTGCCCTTTCTGATCTTTTTGGTCGTCGCTGGGTCGCAGCATTCGGCCAAGTATGTCTCCTCATCGGTCCCATCGTCGTCTCTACCGCACACGATATGAACGTGGCCATTGGCGGTATGGTCATCTGCGGTCTCGGCGCTGGATTCAACGAGCTGATCGCGCTCGCCGGTACTGCTGAGCTGGTTCCCGTCGCCAAGCGTGGTATGTACGTCGGATTGGTCGTCTTCACGATTCTGCCATTCTGCCCTTCACCACTCTGGGCACAGCTTATTACCCAAGCTGCTGGCAACTGGCGATTTGTTGGTATTCTCGTCGGTGTCTGGAATCTCATCGGCCTGATTCTGGTCGTCTTCTTCTACAAGGATCCCGTCCGTCTGGAGGCTGCTCGCCCAGCCAAGGACATTCTTCGCGAGATCGACTATATCGGTGGTCTTCTCAGCACCTTCGGTGTCACTCTTTTCATGATGGGTCTGCAGTGGGGTGCTCGTCAGGTGAGTAGAACTGAACATGTGGCGAAGCTGAAGGAAGTATGTACTGACTTTTTCGTAGTACGAGTGGGGTTCTGCCCACGTCCTCGTGCCCTTCATTCTCGGAATCCTCGTCATCGTTGCCTTCTTCGTCTGGGAGATGAAGTTGGCCCCATATCCTATGGTTCCCGCCGGCGTGTTCAAGAAGGACAAGCGCACGATGATCGCCGCTCTCCTCATCACATTCTTCAGCGGTGGCAACTTCTTCGTGGTCTTGCTTTTCTGGCCAACCCAGGTCTACAACATGTACGGCAATGACCCACTGCAAATCGGTATCAGGACACTGCCCATCGGTTTCGGTATCATTTTCGGATCCGTGCTCAGCTTGGTCTTGTTCGGAGTCACCAAGGGACGCACTAAACTCCTGATGATCTTTTGGTGCATTATCATGACGGCTTTCACTGGAGCCATGTCGGTTGCCACCACCTCCAACCTGAACCCCACGGTCTACGCCATCCTCACACTGTCTGCCATCGGTATCGGCGCAGTCATCATTCCCATTTCTATCATCGCACAGGTGGTCGCTCCCGTCGAGTACATTGGTGTGGTCACCGCCGTCACCCTCTCGATCCGTTACATCGGAGGCGCCATCGGTTTCACCGCCTACTACAACGCCTTCTTCCACAAGTTCGAGACCGAGTACGTCCTGCCAGCCGGCTTCAATGTCGCCGTCGCAGGCATCACATCCGATTACCCAACCCTATTCCGACTTCTCACATTGGGCGCCCAAGCACAGTATGCCGATCTCCGCGCATACATTGAGCAGAGCCCTCTCGTCTTCCGCAAGGACGTGGCATACGACATCATTATTGAGAACTTGCAAGAGGCTTTTGCGCTGGCGTACCGATGGCCATACTGGATCAGTATTGCATTTGGTGTCATTTCTCTCATCTGCGCGTGCTTCATGCGTGATATTCGACAGTATATGTAAAGGGAGGGAAAAGAACTAGGAGGAGGAAAATTTGCACAGATGTTAATCATGACGATGGATGATGATGACGATTTCGTGAAGTGGAGCAGAGGAAAATGGTCTACAGGTGGATCTGTGGAGATATTTCAGGCTATCTATCTAAGAGGTATCTGGAAGGGAAACCAATCTCATGGACATATTTCTAGTATATTGCATATTGCAGCATCATGGCGAATGCATTCTTATGAAATCAAACACTCGGCTTCCACATATTCTTCAGTTCTAAAACCACCAGACAATCTCGATTGCAATATCATGTAGAGGTGTCGTGTAGAGGTGTCGTCTACGATCAGATCACTCATCAAAATGACAAGGCCCCCAAGCAACGACGCCAGACGCCAGGCTCGATAAGCTTAAGTGAGGGCCTTGCGCTTTGGAGGAAACAGGTGTTGGTTCGGTAATCACCTACCTGTAAGGCTAGGAGGGATCTTGTTGTGGAGCATGGGAATTGTACTAATCGCGAGGTATCCCAGTTGTGCGACTGACCTCACCTCAATGATGGATTCTGGGTTCAGGCTCGATGAGAGATGGCACAATTGGTGACTTGTGGTGACTTTTTCGAAACAGTCTGCGGAATTTTGCTCCCATCTACTACTCCATGTGATGATGGATGCTTGCACATGTAAATTGTGCAAAAGAGCTCCGGGCTCGCGGGTCTTCGTACGACCCGTTGGTTCCCGATGCCATGCTCTTGGTTGTATGGGGAAGTAAACCAGAACATGTTGTGAAACGTGTGTGAGGCCGCTTTTCAAGGTCATGAGCTAGCGCAAGACGGATTTTGGCGAATGGGATGAAAGTGCCAAGAGTTGAAGATGTTTCAGGCAGGAGCGAGAGGTTCTTGCCTTCCATCTTTCAATGTGTTCTCTTTTCCCGAGCAACTTCGCAGATGCATCAACATTGTCGACTAGCGGTTTGAGCATGGCCGCCGTGAATCAACATCGGAATGCGGCGTGCATCGTGAATTTCTGAACCAGAGCTGGATGACGATGACCGGAAGCACACGCGGCACTTCTTCAGCAATGACAGAATGGCAACGCGAACTTGTACGGAGACACACTGCTTGTGAGGAGATCGGGCATCGTACCTGGCCTACGAGCACATCTATGAGCGGCAGTTGGATGTGGGCCGGTAAGTGGTCGAAGTCGTCATGTCGATCTTCCTTTCAACCCAGAGGAATTGCGGATCCGGGCCTCATCAAGATATGTTTGTGCAATCGGCGTGCAACGACATTTGCAGTGGGAAAAGCAAGGTAACACATCATTGAATGCGCACGGCGGATCTTGTGTACCCGAGCACGCTGGACACACGACTCGTGGGGTCCACAAATAGCGAACGGCAACCAGCAAACGGCAGTGCGAATTGCGAATCTAAGCTCCGATATGTTTCAGATGCCGCTGACTGCATCCTTATACTTCGATCACTCTCGACGTGGACAGCGAAAGACGTGAAATCTCGAGACACTCGCCTCGTCTCAGCAGCCGCATATACACATAGCACTGCCATGTAGTGTGCCGTACACCATGGCAAGCTACTCACAACACGGTCTGGCACATTTGACAGTTGCGAGAGGCCCAAAACGCCAGCAGCTCGACATCATCGCCTTTGGCGCATATTCTGAATTGACAACGTCGCAATTTGCGCCAGCGAAGACGGCGTCCAGGCTCTGCGAGTCGCGGTGCCAATTGGAATGATGACCTGCAGTTGAGCGCCGAGTCGTCGAGACAGTCCGCCAGATGCATGATCGAGCGATTGCGCACGTGCGAAGCTTTTGCCCTGCACGAAAAGCCGTCCACGGCATTGCTCCCGGAGATGGCTCCACCTGTGCGCGCCCCGCGGTGATGAGATTATTGGCGGGCGCAGAAGCAGCGGCAGCGGCGGACTCCGCCGCGCGTGGTATGCCCAGGTTTCGGGATCAGCAGCACGCAACCTCACGTCGTCGTCGGGCTGCGTATGGCCTGGGATGAGCTCGCAGGACATCGTCGCAGAATCTGCAGCTCGCGGCCACCCAAGGCCGTCGCTTCGTTTGCCTCGCGACTTCGCGTGCACACCTCGTCGCATGGATGCACGCCGGACGCGCGACGGCTGTGACGTTCTGTGGAGAAGTCGAGAACTTCTGGGCCACCCGTTCTGGCGCTGCACCGAAAACTCTACTCGCCACGATGTGCCACAACCGACGACGTGTGACACAGGAGTGCGCGTGCTGGCAGCGCTCCACTCTGTTCTCGTTGTGCCCGTTGCACGACATGCACCGCTGCCCGTTTGAGACGAACGTGCAACGCGATCACGGAGGCGAAGGGCGGTGACTTTTCCTCCTTCTGCTCCCCATTTGCCGGGTGGCTCTTCTCTCTGTCACACAGCTCTCCCACCATCTTCTCCTTTCTGTATCTCTCTCCACGTTGATCTGTCGCTGGCGGCAGACATGAGCTCTCACGACCGAGGGAGGGCGAATAGTGCCATTCGAGATGTATCTCCGGTGGGCGCATCTCGCTTCGAGAAGCCATACAATCCCCCTCCAGAGGTGAGGACAGTGAAGACCAACCACACCTCGGCTGCCAGTCCCACGACGCCCAATAGTGCTGGCACCAATTACAGCAGCTTCAGCAAGTTCTCGAGACACACCGCTGCCGATTCTGTATTCTCAAACCAGACGATGGAGACGACGGCTACATCAGCACCCTCGGTGGTGTCGGCGGACGCAGGCTCGACAGCGAGGGACAAGCAACTGGATGTTGTATCTCCCGACGATTGGTTTGCTCGCTTTCATTCCGACGACGATATTGGCGCAGCGGTATCCGACGAATGCCCCGATCGAGCGACCCTCGCAGCAGTTCACGATATTCCGATTTACAATGCAAAAGGGAAAGGCATGCCCTTCGGCTCCCTCTACGATCCCGCGACAGCCACGCATCAACGACAATTAATCATCTTCGTGCGGCATTTCTACTGCGGAGCTTGTCAAGCATACCTCCAAGCTTTGACAGAATCAATCAGCATGCGAGAGTACTTTTCGATCCCAATTCCCACATCGATCATTGTAATCGGATGCGGCAAACCGGACTTGATCGCGCACTACAAAAAGTTCACAAACTGTCCCTTCCCGATGTTCGCCGACCCTTCGCGGATGCTATTTAAAAAGCTGGGAATGAATATCAGTTTCAACATCGGCAGCTCGCGACCTGAGTACATGCAAGATATCAGTCCTGTCGCGTGGGCGAACGGACAAGTCAAGCAGATTCGACACAGCTTGGTTGATCCAGAGGGTATTCGGAAGAGGGATGTGATTCGAGGGGGCAATCCGTTTCAGATCGGAGGGGAGTTCTTGTTTGAAGATGGACAGGCGATCTGGTGTCATCGGATGAAGAATTACCGAAATCATGCCGAGGTCAAGGTGTTGAGGAAGTTGTTGGAGTTGGATGAGTGACAATCAACGAGAGCTTCTTCGATTTCGGATGGAGGAGCATCAAATGATGATCGTGGAGAGCAGGAGCGGGAGGCTGGATACAGTAGAGTTGCATCTTTGATTGAGGGGTATGGGAGTGAGCCTCCGTCCTCTCGTTGCTCTGATACTGGATCGACGGAGACGGTGATGCCAGGTCGGACAGAGATGCCTGGATGAAGCACGGGATTTGTCCTTCCTCTGGAACAAAGTGTTGCACTCACATCTCACCAGTCGCCTCGACTGGTCAGTGCAAAAGCACTTCCGAAGTCGCTGGGGCTGCGCCAATGACATGATCAGGCCACGACTATCGTCAGCATGCAAAGGATCGAACGCAGCGGACGACGAAGGCGATCCTATCTAATGAAGCGGCTCCAAGTTGGGATACCAGCGATACTGAGCTCCATACTCAGAGAGGTTGTGGAAGCGACGATATCTGCGGAGTTTCGGTCTCGCAAACGACTCCAGGCATACAGACGCAAGCAGAGGACTCGCTCTTGGCAGCACGAGCTTCTGAACGCGACTCGGGGCATTTAGAAGATGCTCCGTCAAAGGCGTGTCTGGGTCAAACTGGGGATCGAGCTAGCGGTGCCGGCAAAAGAAGTAGAGTGAGACTAGACGGGCGCACAGAACGAACAGGAATAGACATTTGAGAGGATACAGAATGAATGCATCAGAATGCGAATTTGATCTGTGGAGGAACAACAGTCTCTGCCAAGTGTAGCCTGCAGTTGTACATGATGAGTATTGTCCATGATTGAGCACAGTCACGTTTGAGCATAGGCGTGTTTGCAGAATGCATGCATACAGTTTTTAAATTGAGAATTGTTTGCTCGCTATTGACCTATTGTCCGAAAATAAATAGTGCTATCGCTCCTGCAAGGACCATTGATGTTGGAACCGTGCCCACGATCGCTCCGACACCAGGGCAAAGGAGGTCTCGGCTGAGACCAGCGCTACTGCAAACCTCGGCCAAGGTACAGTCCAGCATTTGTGTGTCCGAGAAGAATACAGATTTCAGGAAGATTGACGTGCAGATCGGTTGTTCTCGTAGTGCATGGGAGGGATCCCTTGGCTCATGTAATTAGAGTTATGCACTCGTCACATGCCGAGAGGGGGAAGTAGAGTAGAGTGTTTTTATTGTCGGTTGGAGGTGGAGGGGCGCCCAATTCTGGTGGGCACTTTTGCGTTGGAGTGCTCATTCTTCAGTGGAGTGGCGAGAGATTATAGAGAGAAGGGTGGTCTTCTGACTGTATTGTATGTCCCATCTAATAGAACGTATTTGTAGAGTGTGTATCGCGGAGAGGGATTTTGTAGATGGG
>JAASLG010000622.1:0-19010 GCA_013365235.1 Cercospora sesami | reverse complement strand
TTTTCCAGACTCACCCATACCCCAACCAGACTTGATGATACTTGAGAAAGATTATAGGCCGCTGGAACCGATAATGCCACGTCTAGCACCAAGAGTACCGGGCGGCACAAAAGCCAGTAAGCCACGAAGCACCTCCGGTTGAAAGTAGCACTTCGAAGCTTGGAGTAGCCGAAATACCTGTCACTGAGCCAGTAATCAGGCTCTAGTTGTTAACTGGGCAGATCGTAGTATCGTGGGACCAATGATTCATCATGCTGGTCGTCGAGAATGATTCCGGCATTACGGGATAAGATTTCAATGCTCGCAGCTTTGCCGCGAATTGTGCGGTAGGACCAAATGGCGCGATATGTGACTAAGGCGCCGTAGATTGTCAAGACTATGGAGCATAGCCTGCCTGATGGTTCAGCGATCAGACTGCAGAATCAGACACATGAGACTCACAGTGAAAGGACCAAGCTGGCCAAGAGCGGTCGCGATCGCGCTCGGATAAGCGAAGCTGCAGGATCGGAATAAGGAGGCCGGAAGTCCAAGGCGAAAATGGCGAAGATATGACAGATAGCATAATCGCCGAACAGGAACGGCAGCAAAGTCGTTAACGCCATAATCACAATAAAACGTCTCCTCCGACAGCGAAGTACTGACGTCTCAAACTGCAGTTTGAATGACGAGTTGGCAATCAGGAAGAAGAAAACACAAAAATTTGCGGCTATCTGCAGCGGCACCAAAACGGGTCAGCAAGCGGGTGTCCAAGAGCGTGAATCAGTCGACACATACTGATAGAGCCATCCCGGCGACAACTTGCATGATATCGCCATATTCGAAATTCACGGGTAGAGAGGTTCTCATCTGTGAGATATTGTAGGTGGCCCAAACAAGGAGGCCCATTTGGATCATGCCCAACAGGAGACTGCGATTGACAGCCAGCCGCATACTTCGACGGGCCCGGGCAGCGAAGCCACGGAATGGAGAAGCCATCGAAACTGCAAAGTTGGTGTTCTGAAGAAAAGTTGCGACGAAATGGTGGCAAGCGAAGGAAACAGTCAGTCGATCAGCCTGACGGTGATGTATAGCGTGTCAACGACCGGCCACACGTGTCTAACGGCACGCGTTCGCCCCGATTCGCTGCCGTTGTGATGAGTGGGATGGAATGCTTGTTTCAGCTTAGTGTGGCGTGAACGAGGCTGCACAGCCTGCTGCAGGTGTGTCGAATCACGTACTGGCGTAAGATCGCACAGCCTTGCCATGGCGCAGCCTTGTGTCCTCGCAGCCTTGCGGTCGCACAGGTGTTCCGTTCGCGAGAGAGCATGATCCGCTGCGGTTGGAGGGGGGACCTCAGCTCCGAAGTTTTGCAAGTGCCATCTTTTTATCTCTATCCCTCTCGGCGACTGGCTTGCGTTGTACGCGATCTCTAAGAATGCCTTCCAGGGGACTTGAATACCGCGTGAATGGTCTCAAAATCTGCAAGAAGTGTAGCGAGTTCGAAATGGAGTGCGTCGCCCACATCTACGTCCTGAGAGAAAGTTTTGACGAGAGCCTTACTCTGCGACCAACTGCGACCACGCTGCATAACACCTTTGCGGAATTACAGGCTTCGGCGAAGCTAGGCTGTAACTCATGCTTGGTATGGCACAAAGCCATCTTGAATGAATGCCACTCCAGCAGAGATGAGGACCTGCTATACCAGAGTCACACGCCTGTCATACTAGTGCCACCAACCACCGCAACGAGCACAGGCTTCTGGATTGCAATCTCGAGCCCAATGGAAACGAAAGTAAGGTTGGCACCAACTCGATCTGCAGCGTGGGCAATATTCGACGCTGGCATAAAGCGGGACCCATTTGATCGGGAACTCTGGCAGGACGTCAAAAGGCAGCTCTCCAATTGTCGAGACACACACGAGTCCTGCAAACGGCATCCCGGCTCCAGCAGGCTTCCTCGCAGATTATTGCACCTCCAGAACGACGACTCCGCCAGATTATGCGAGACGGCCGACTTGCCGCAGACGCCTGATTATCTTGCGTTGAGCTACCTGTGGGGAGGCGACCAGACAGTGAAGTTCACTGCTCAGCACGAGCGTAGACTGAAAGGTGGTGTACCGCGGGCTGAGTTCCCCATGACGATTCAAGATACCTTCAAAGTGTGCAGGCTCTTGAACATAACTTATGTCTGGATCGATGCTCTATGCATACGCCAAGACGACGATGGAAAAGACTTCCGTGAGGAATCGGAGAGAATGGACCAGATTTACGGCTCCGCGACCATTACACTCATCGCCGCCAAAGCGCAAGGTGTTCAAGAAGGTTTCCTCATGCCCCGACCCATGGAGCAGTATACAGTCGATCCGTGGAAGACAGATTATGCCGACCAAATGTTGATGATACCACGTAAAGGCCTGACCGAAGTACGAGCCATGAGTCCACTTGCCAAGAGAGGTTGGTGTTTTCAGGAAGAGCTGCTCTCCGCAAGACTGCTTTACATGACTGGCCACGGTGTTTTCTGGTCGTGCTCAGAGAGCAAATGGGCAGAGCATGGTAGTGCCGAGGGCGAGGTTCCCTACAGCTCACCAGTGTTACTCGATCCTCATTTCTTCGTCAGAAGCACTGACCGACTGTATGACTGGGACCGCCTCGTGAATCAATATTCCATGAGAGACGTGACGTTTGCTAGAGACCGACTGCCAGCAGTCCGCGGTCTTGCAAATTCGATTGCGCAGCGCAGCGGAGACAAATTGCTCTTTGGCATGTGGAGAGGTCGTTTGCCGGTCCAGCTTCTCTGGATAAGCCTGCAGATGAAGTCTCCTACTGCACATCCAGAGGGCGCGAGTATCTTCAAAGACGCTCCTTCTTGGTCTTGGGTCTCAACACCACCAGCACAGGCGATCCTGATGCCTGACTCTCAGATATCGCATGCCAAAGCGAATTTGTTGGGCGTACAAGAGGATGAAAGAAGGACCTGCCTCAAGCTGCACGGCAGTGTACGTCCGCTGCTGACAGATCACCAGCGTCTCGACATGTGGCCTGTGAAAGGAACGCCCAGCGAGGGACCGGCACGAGCCATAGACCCCATTGAAAATCCGGAGGCCAGCTTGTGGGCTATGACAGAGGCCGAGATCTTCATTCGTGAGGATGGCCGGGGGTCAGTCGTGATCCAGCTAGACAGGACTCCAAGTGTGCCAGTGCAAGAGCTAGTATGCTTCGAGATCAACTACAAGGGCTTCTTGCTGCTTGAGCCCATCAGCAAGAGGGATCAGCTGTACAAGCGCGTTGGCTGCTCTCAGCTGCACGATGATCCGGAATTCTTTGCGTTGGGAGAGGCAATGACTGTTCGAGTCTTCTAGTGGGGCCGAAGCACAAACAAATAATTTTTTGAGACCATTCACTAGTCATCCTGTCCTCGAATACCTCTAAAGTTTCCTGCCCAATCGAAAATCCAGTCAGGCCCCTCTTGGATGATAAGTGAGTACTTTAGCAGCACTTCATCGAATCCTCCAGGTATATTGTCTTTCCAATAGAACCGATATCCGAGTTTCTTTTTGTACCTTTCCAAAACTTCGCTCGTCAGGCGCGATAGTTGCCTTTCTAGATCTGCGGCTAGCTCAGCACATAATTCATGTTTCGACGCTGTGGAGCCGCTCGCCGTCTCCTGTCTTGTCCACGCCTCCAAGGCCCTCTCAAATTCGAGATACAGCCATTGCAGTTCCGGTTGTTGGGAGTGGAGGAGGAGACATTTCAGAGGTGTGGCCGTTGGGGCTTTGAGCACGTATACAACGAGAGGAATCTTTGCGATTCCTATTGGTTCTTCGAAGCAAAGGAAGCCGTATCTGATAAGGAACTCCAGAATGTCTTCCGAAAGAGCCAGTAGCTTGTGTAAGAATGCCGGCGCATCTAGCACGTACCAGATCATCATGTGGCCCGGAGAGCGCATGCGTAGCTCGGAGTCGAGTCGTTCGAGCTCAGTCTCCCGACTTCTAGCAGTACTGTATGCTAACATGAATGGCGTGTTTTGATCGCCGGCGTCATCCTGCCGCTTGGCGAATGGATCCGCGCCGAAGGCAAGAAGTAACTTGGAAGCCTCCTTGTTATTGTGTATCGCGGCAAGGCCAAGCGGAGTCCTACCTACAGCATCGAACACGTCAACAGTGGTGAGGATGTTACGGTAAACCTTAGCCAGAAATTCGATGATGGTGAAAGCTTGACCGGATGCAATAGCATCGTGCAATAACGGCCAGTGGCACAATTGCGCCCGAACTGTCTCTGGATCTGAATCATATGTGAGCAGGGCCTTAAGCGCAGTTTCATCACGCAGCTCCGTTGCTTTCGCCAACGCTTTGGCATACGAAACAGTCAAGTTAGCGTCGCGAAGCTGTTTCACGAGATATTCCACCACATCCTGATGCTGTGCCTCAACCGCTACCACCAGTGCTGGCTCACGACGCTCATCGGCGAGCTTGAGTGCATTCCTGATGCCATTGGTCGATGAATTGTTCTTCCAAGCCGCAAGGAGCAACTTGATCGTTTGAAGGCGCCCGTGCCGCGCCGCGAACCAGATTGCATCTCTGTCGTCGTCGAGCTCACTCAGACTGAGCTTTTTGGTATCAGTGAGGAATTTCAGTGTCTTTTCGCTGCCGTTCTCAACTGCAAATAGCAATGCCGGTCTCGTTTGTGGTACAGACGGGCTGGCCTTGTAAGTTGTAGACATGAGCTCTCGAACGAGGTCAACATGATCTCGTTGAACAGCGTAAAGCAAGGCAGTCATACGGCCGTTGGGGTCCACATAATCTATCTTCGCATCGTGCTTCAATGCGCGACGGATCTTCTTCATATCTCCAGCCTTTGACGCCCGAATGAGATCGTCGCTAGTGCCAGTGATGCTCGGATCCCAGTCTTTGTGGTAGCGAGGGAAATTGAGCTCATGTGTCTCTCGACCTTTCCACAATTTATTGCCTACTTGCCATATCAACACGTAAGGCCAGTGTATAGCACCTGCAATGGCAAGCACGAGAGCAGCGCTCTGGCCCCAGTCAGTGATACTGGCGTCGGGTGGAAGCCGAGCCACAATGACCTCTAGACTCGCTATCGCGACCACTGTAGAGGGAAGCCAGTCGACCCATTTCGAAAACACCGTGCCCGGTAAGGAAGCATAAGGATATTTAGATATCTCGCCTTTGTCATCATCGGTATCCTGGTCGGCTGGTGCTAGCTCTGACCAATCTTCCTCGATGCTATCGAAGCTGAAAGTGTGACACCAGTCGAGCCACATACCATGCAAGAGGATAAGGCCACGTATAGCGATATACATCCACACTGGTCCGGAGGGACCTGTGCAAGAATCGATTCGGCTCCACCAGACAAGAAAAGTACAGTCTAGACCCTTGTAGTTGTGCCGTATGCGGGCGAGCATGGCTATGATGTTCCCATAGGCAACCAACTGGTTGAGGGTGGAGGCGAAGATGAACTTCCGCGCCGCGAGAGTGTCTTTTGCGGAATTTGTCATGTGTAATGTGGCGGCCGCAAGATCAAGGCTTATACATACCAGCACCACCTCGGGGAAGGTAAGCTGCTTGTACCCGGGAGTTGCGGCCTTGACTGAATTGAAGTTGAGATAGAAGAGGGCTGGACAGCAGGTTAATCCGCCATCTTACATCTGCATAAGTCGGCTTAAAAATAAAAGACTCACTGAGCAGCAGGGCGCTTCCAATTTCCTTGGCGGCACTGTCTTCCTTGTGGAACAAGCCAGCTACAAGTGTCAAGACGGCCAAGCCGAATGGTATATAGAATCCAATTCGAATTCCAAGGCCTCCTATGTCAGGGTTGACGTCGGTGAGAAGGCGAATATCTGAGCCGATGGTTCTGTTGGCATTCCAGTCTGATACGAGTGGAGTCAAATGTATAGCATGTCCTGGCGCTGCATTCGTGAGTAGCTGTAGCAAGGCCGGGATGATGCTAAAGGCCCACAGGCAGCTCGGGAGGCAAATGACCCACGCAAGTAGGGGCAGTTTGGGGTTTCGCACAATTTGACCAGCGATTTGTTCTTCTTGTACACTGTCGATGTGAACGATCTGGCCCTGCTTCGCGGGACCTTCGGCCCCATAGTTTCCCGTACCACTTGATTGATGGACCTGCGCTGCTTCCGTCGAGCCTATGGCTTCATTTCTGTCTTGGGTAGGATGTGATTTCGAGGCCAAAGAAGATGCCAGTCGTTTTGGCAATGCTCTCACTTCCAGGCGGAGCTTGGTCCATGGAGTCCGAGTCACGATCTCGCAGCCGTAGCATACGACATAAAGCGTCAGAAAAACTGTATAGAAGGCATATTGCGCGGCGTCGTAGCCATTCATTGTCAACCTTCGTTACTTGCAATATTGGAGAAAGCTGCTGGCGACCACGGCCACGAGAGAGTAGGAGTCACTGCTCTTCACTGGCAGCCTTGTACATATTGCAGTGATCTGCAAGCGATCCTGCATTTCAGCTCATGCCAGCCAACCATGGTACACCACGAATGTGGCTAACCTGAAGGTGACACCACATTTGGGGCGGAAGCTCGTGGTGGGCATCGCAGCGGCAGCAGGAGGACTGCAACAGGCTGAGGAGATGGCTCACATGCTGCAAGGGGTGTCAGCTTGTTGGTGGCGTTGGCGTGGAGCAGCTCGGTGGGCATGTGCAGGTGTACTTGTACAGAGTAACGTGAGGTCACGGAGGGAGGTGTTGTCCCGGGCGCTTCGCTTCGCCATCCGCCGCAGTTCTCCCGCGTCCCGAGCTCCGACAAGGATTCGAAGGAGAACCAGGCAACACATCGTATTCATCTGCACTTCACCTCATATTACTCTCCTCTACACCCTTCTGCTAATCTTCACTGGAGCCCAGCACCAAATGAACACTTCGTGCAAAATCGCTGATCAAAGCTGCAGCGCACGTGCTCGGCTTGCCTCACTCGAATGTCGCGCCTTCAGCCTCTCACCTGCGAGCTTCTGCTCAAGAGCCATCGCCCAGCAAGCGACCGCGATGAGAGTCGTCGAGTAGCGTCAAGCGATACGGTTGCTGCTTGAGGTCCTGTTCACATGTTGTGCCATCGCCAACGGCAACAACATTCGTCGGGGGATTACCTGATCTTCCAGCGACGCCACCGTGGCAGCTGAAGGCGCGCAAGCCCAGTACGAATGTGGCGGCCACGTTGACTCTCAGCGCAGAGTCCTCGGAAGTGATTCCAAGAATTCAGTCAGCCATCGCGCCTATCGACGCACTGTCCTACTTCATGACGATAGAGGCAAACATTGTAGCGCGACGAGCCGGAAGATGAAAGACGCCGAGAATCAGTCAAGGACTCAACAAACTGGAAAGGGCCTTGGATATCAGCTCGCCGCCCAGCGTGCAATTTCGCATCCCTCTTGCGACCGGAACAAGCCAGAGTTTGGCATGCTGACTACACTCCAGTTGGAGAGACGAAGACTCCTTCGCAGACTGTTTTTCTCTTAAGGTACGGCCATGTCGCAGTCCGCGCACGGTGCGAGCATGATGTAAGCGGCATCGTCGAACAACTTTCTCGAAAGGCCTTCGATCGCATTTCCGACAACAGCAAAGCGAGAAATCGCGTGCAGCCCAATGTGTACAAGCCCAGCGTGACGCCGAGCCTGCCGGTATGCTGGGCAAACTCTGTTGGCCGAGGAGTCGGGTCTTGGTTTGGCGTACACTCGCCACTTTCATTGGCCGGAATGTGAAGCGGCAAACTAGAGTTGAATAAATCCCTTCCGCAAAACACATGGCGTTCATGGCATTGCCTAATTCAGCCAATTTCTGGTGCGCTCGCATATCACTGCCATGGAGATGGTACTTATTAGCGGCAGAGCAGCCTTGGCAATACGCAGGTACTGACATGAACCAATGGACGCGACGCTCACCCAGGTGAGAGTGCGCGCCGTATAACAACCATCACAGCCGCGCCCCCTGCTGTTGTGACTCTCCACGCGACTACGACATTCGTTTGAAGAGACGCTCAGAATACACATCACTGTTTACCAATCAGCCCAAAACACCATCACACCACCACTAATAACTAATACCATCAATCAATATGCGCTACCAACTCATCGCCATCGCGGCTGCCGCGACCGTCGCCTCTGCCAGCTACGCTCCTCCTGCCTATGAGTCAACTCCAGCTGCGTACGAGCCTGCTCCTCCAGCCTACGAGACGCCGGCTCCAAAGTATCCGGTCTACACTCCAAGCAAGAACGAGACTACTCCAGCTCCTTACCCAGAGCACGACGGCGAGGGTACGTGATACATGTAGCATCGATATGGCGTGCGCAGAATGCTGACTTTGCACGTAGATGAGCACGATGACTACACCAAGCCACCAACCTACTGCCCAGATGACTCGGAGAAGCCACCTCACTACGGCCCAGCCGAGCCATTTCCAGAAGAGCCAGAGACTCACCCAACTGCCCCAGTCGAGACTCACCCAGCTGCTCCTACCTACCCAGCCGAGACCCACCCAGCTGCTCCAACTTACCCAGCTGAGACCCACCCAGCTGCTGCTCCAACCTACCCAGCTTCCACCGTGACCGCAATGCCAGTCCCACAGCAGAACGCCACTCGCACTCACACCCCAGTGCAGTACACCGGCGCTGCCTCCATCAACGGCGTCGCCACCGGCCTCACCGCCATGTTCGCTGGTGTCGTCGCTCTCTTGTTGTAAACAACCCTATATCCCGGGATCTCATTATTCCTTTGACCGCTATCATGTACATGAGAGAAGAATAGGAAGACGGATGCCCTGTGGGTGACGGCAGTAAAGAACACGAGAAGAAGAGAGAACTGATTTCATGGAGATACGCCTGGACATGTCGCAACGTGTATACCGCCTTTTCAATACTGATTTTTGTACATATCTATTTGAGAAAGAAAGGGGAATTTGCCTCTGATCACTCACGCTCAGGTCAGCGACGGGAAATAATTCAGTGCAATCGAAGTCGCTGCACATCAACAATATCTCTTCCGCTTTTGTTCTTTGTGTGCTACTGCGACTCTATACGAGTTTGTCTGTTGACTGTGCGCTGCAGATCCCTTCGTGATGATGCGGATGCCTGCGTGAACGGCCACCTCACCGGCAGAGGCAAAGGATATTCTGGATGCGACAGTGTCTGCTTGCGAGGCGAAGACATTCATGCTTGATACCTCGTGTCGCTGCCAAGCGTTGTGTGTCACTGCACTTCTCTTTTAGTGGCAACCTCACCTCTCAACGGAAAGGTCATGAACGAAACCCTACTGATGAGGCGCAACCAACTCGTTTCACGCGAACTGTGCGAAACAATCATGTGATGGCACGATAGACCGGTCGATGCAGCTGGTATTGAGTTACAGTACACAGGCGCGCACAGCACAGGTTGTATAGCTAACACGACCAACACAGAATGAAGAGCTTGTCTGTGGAAGGTCAGGATCACTTAGAACGATATAGCACACTTCCTACGTGCGAGGGTCGGGCACAGCTTTTGCCGTTCAGGAAACCACAGCAACGGATGAGTCGATCGAAAGCAATCGTAACACAAAGTCATCTCCTCTTCTGCGGCTGAGCAGATGACCCTCATCGACTTCACCGGTCAACGGATGCATCGGAACGCCTCAGAAGTACGCTCCGCTAAGCACTGTCCCACGTTGCAATGATTCGCCTTGTGGACAAATGGACACAATGAGACCTCGATCAGCTCTCTCTCAAGCACATCGATACACAATGATCATTGGGACCCGAAGAAGTTAATGGCAAATCTGATACACGAGGCCCAGCAAACCACTGCCTAGAAGCGGAAAGACAGAGCTAGAGGTGCTGTCGATGCCGCGACGATTGCAACGCAATTCATCCCATCCCCAGATGCGTTGGCAGCATCTCAAAAGTACAGTGGAGCTGCGATCAGGCTGCTTGCGAAACGAATATGTTCCACCGTATCGGAAGTTCGAATGCAGCCACAAACATGTTTGCCGTCGCAGTACGTAGGAGGCACCAGCACGCTGAGATGTCTTGCTGGCCGTTGTTGAATAACACCTTCTTTGGTCCTACCGGGCTGATACAGCACTGTGCTGCGCTCAAGCAACCCTCGAATCTTTTGGTAACCATTTCCAGGTTATATAACATCCATCAAGTCGTCTTCTGAGATCCAAAAGTTGTTCAACATCTTCAGCTTCCCAGCTTCGACTCGAAAGACTTCAATCGGAACCAGATCACTACTTTTCGTCAAGTCCAACCCACACTTCCACCCAAAACCTTCTACACACAAACATGCAGTCTGCCATCCTCAAAGCAGCAATCCTGCTCTTCGGCGCATTCCAACTCTCGACCGCAGCAGCGCTCACCCCGGCCGGTGAGATCCTCGCGCAGGCCCTCGCAGATTACGGGGGCGTTGGAGCGTGCGACCCAGCGCGGGAACGATGCCCAGATGCGGGACTCTCGCCTTCCTGTCGCCCTGAAGATCTAACACCATGCAGAGACTACTGCCTGAGGAAAGTTGGCAATGTGCCTGGCCTCCAGTGGCAATGCCAGAGGAACATCAATCCTGCTCATCCGGAAGATACGTCTGGTGGGAGTCAGTGTGTTTGTTCGGTGATTTGAATGAAATCACGAGAGGCCGCCTGCTTCTTCTGGAGAAGCGTATTCCAGAAGCGGAAAGTGGCACTGGATCTGAGTGAGTGTGCTGCGTCAGGCGGTGGGGGCAAAGACTGAAGGCAGATACTTGAGAACCGGGATCGCATTTTGGGGAAAGCAAGCACGGCTGGAAGTTGTGATGATGGCAACACACTCTTTGACATTCATATGTACTGAAACGAAGCATTTCTACAGATCTGGGCCGAATGTAGTGACCAGAACTTTCCGGCCAGCAAAGCCAAGTACTCAAAACGCCGTAAAGTGTATATTACTTAGCTTTGCCCGAGTTCGAGTGCACTTATTCCTCCCAGGGAAGTGGAAGATTCTGCTTGAGCAGCTCTCTGCTAGAGACGCACCTGAGGATGATGCATGTGGCTGCATATGCTAGCTGACAGCTCTATGCATCCTTTGTGGCGCAGTTCTCGACCTCAGTTCGTCCCACCTTGAGACCGGCTGAGCTAAAGCAACACGGCCCAGTGCTTATTTCCCTCCGTTCTCTCCACTCTGATTTCTGTGCCTCTTGCTCTGGTCAAATCTGTACGAATCGTTGTATATACAAGAAATCTTGGTCGCGCGTGTCTCTAGAAGATTGCCAACAGAATTACTACGAGGACGAAGAAACAGACATCATCTCGAGCTTCTGGAATCCAAATTTTCAAGCTTGAAGAGGGAAGAAAACAAGATGCCAGAAGGTCTCAAACTTACGTACATGCTGCCACCAAATCTGTCACTAGTACCAGATCGCGATATCAAACTCGGCCAGCTTCTACCACTATCATACGACAAGCCTCGACTTCCAGATCCTGAATTCAACCTCACAGACTCTCCAGACTACGTCTACCCAGATCTCAGTCTCATCAAACACGAAGTCGAAGAGCCATGGGAATACGGAGAAGGCTACAAGAAAGCAGTCTCGGGTGGTGTCTGGGCCGATATTCCCGTCTTAACAGCGATCTGTGGATCTCTAGGCTTCCAGCGCTCCGGAGGCGAGGACATCACAGTGGAAGCCAAGAAGGTCGAGACGAGTTGGTTTAGTCCCAGCCCCAAGTATCTCGCCACTGCGCTGCAGCAGCCCACTGCGAGTGAGCATTTGTTGCAGGACCCCAAAGCCCCGGTATTCATGGTTACGGGCTTGAAAGTCGCTTATGACGCTTCCATCACTTTTGGAAAAGAGAAGTCGAAGGAGTTCCACGGGAGTGTGGGTGCAGACCTCACGGCTGTTGGAGCTCCGGTCAAAGTAGGGCCGGAGGCTGCTTTCAGTCGGTCTCGCGAGGTGCATTTTCGCACGCGTAAGGATGGACCTTTTGTGCTCGCGTACCAGCTTAAGCGAATCCGGCAGAAGAGAGATGGATCGTTGGAAGTCAAAGGCTACAACTCCCGTGCTTTCCTCTTCGATGACGAGGTTCCGGCTGCTGAGGATGATTTTGAGAGGATGTGGGACTTTGATGAGGTGACTCCGGAGATGGCGCTTGATGATGATTGAGCTCAATGGATTGGTCACAGCCAGCGCTCGACCTGATTAGTCGCGAGGTCTTTTGCTAGTCTTGCAATGCGTAGATGCTCGTCTGATGCGCTTGCCTCCGACAGCAGCGTTTAGGATAGTCGCAACGCGGAAACAGTTGGCATCGAAGTCCCTGTGAAGTAGCTTCCAAGGTTGTAGGCAGTTGTATCCGTCGCGTTGGACAGACATCATCCGCAAAGCATTGCTCATGCCCATGCAGCTTCTCAGTTTGTGCACCTTCCTATCGTAATGATCCGAGTTCACGTCCGGAAATTGACGAACGTAGTCGCTCCGGTTGAGCAATACGTCATCAAGGAGCAATGATGCGATGCCAGCTGCCACTGGGGTGGCCACTGAAGTTCCCGACTTGGTACCATATACTCCAGGTTTGACCAGTGCTTTGACTCCGCATCCGAGGGTAGCAAACTCTTTTCGAGAATCCTCCATCGTCACATTGCGAGCGTATTTGTTCCCGATGCCATCGATGGCATGAACGCAAATCACTCGATCATGGCATGCCGGCCACTGGACCCCGTCATTGCCACCAAAATTCGAGGCAGCAGCGAACACCAAACAAGGTCTCTCAGGTCGTCCCACTGCGCCCTCTATAGCTTGATTTATGATTGGGACTTCTTCCGCGAATCCGAATGATAGTGAGATGATATCCACGCCCTCGTTGTTGACCGCATAGTTGATGGCCTATAGGTAAGTCAGCTGCGGGAGTAGAGGATGGGACCGAGTTGATACCTACATTGGCTATCCGGCGTGCCTGCTCCTCTGTTGGCTTGCCGCTAATGATATCTTGCTTCCCTCGGAACACTTGGGCGACAAAGATTTTGCAATGCGGGGCGACTTGACGCAATACAGACACGGCATGAGGGCCATGATGATCAGTCGCTGTGCATTGCTCCAAGACGTTGCCCATCTCATCACAGCCCGGCTTACCCTCGACGTCTCCGTCGTCGGCGCACCAGGTCCGGTAGCTGATACATTTGTGATGGACATTCCTGTATTGGTTCTTGTCGAAATTCGCTCCAGTATCGATGATGGCGACTGTAACTTGAGAAGACATACGCTTGTCTGATAGAACCGCCTTGTGGGTTTCATCTCTGAGGTTAGCGAACCACTCCGCTGCATACTTAGATTGCGGATCTTCTGCAGAGACCGGTGGCACGTTTTCATCCCCGCTTGGCCTGGTATCTTGCTCGCTTATAGTATTTACTGGACGCGTATCGCCTCTCTGTGCTGTGGCTGATTGTGCATTAAATTCTGCCTGCGTGCGACCAGAGTCGCGGAGCAGCGCCAGAAATTTATCAGGCGGAAGCTCAGCGCATCTTGCTACGAGCTGTAGGGATTTCACAAGAGTGGTGAACTTCTCATATATCGGAGAACCTTGTGCCATGGGGCCTGAGTGCTTCAGATCTTCCTCGGCAGTGACGCAGGCCAGAGCGATTGTGTAGATCTGATGCCCGATGGTCGGTGCTTCTTTCTGGCACTCCGGGCCCAGCTTGGGCACTTCCTCATACGTAATGATACGTCCGAGCCAGATGGTCAAGATCAGCTTTCCGAATGCTGGAAGACTGGGCCGCGCGGCATTGATGAAATTCTCCACGAATCCGCCTGGATAGTCTTGAGATGTTGAAAAGGGCAAATATGGCTGGAGCACCCCGCCAGCAGCGTCGCCCGGGAAGTGCAGATCAAGGTCGACACGACGATCGTGCCAAAATGCAGTGCCGCTCAGATGGAGGTATGCGTAGGCTAAGAGTAGCACAGCCGCCAAACGATGTTTGACGTCTGGATAGAAGCTGTCACCTGGCTCCGTCAGCCAGTCTGCCAAAGGTGTCAGTGTGATGCTGCCGCTTCTTTGCTGCCGCGTTTCTGAGATGACTTGAAGGAAGCCTGCTTTGCAAGGCCGCAAGTAGATTTCCTCGAGACCGTTGGCCAGGATCTCGCACAGAATAGCCTGTTGCCGCTCCTCAGCGCTACCGGTTGGCCACTGAAGTCTGATCCGGGCAGCTTTCCATTCACGTATCGACTTCTCTCGACTGCCTGATCGGAAGGACAGTAAACAGTCTCTGAAAGTATCTGCCCCACTTGTGAACGAGACCATGGCATCGTGTTGAGACGTGCAATGCGAGCATCTCAGTTGGAGACTAATCAACTCCTCAAGCTTGCGCACACTCTCATATGTACTGCCGATGGTCTGCAGCAATTTCTCTCCTTTCACGAGGTCTATGATTGAAGCTGGGAGAAATTCTGGGTCCAGAGCAACTGCACATGTTTCCAGATCGAATTCGAGCTGCTCGCGGATCTTGGTTTCTGGGCAGAATAGAAACGGCTTGATGGTTGTATGAAAGCTGTGTTCCGTATTCGCAATCACATCAGTGCCTTCCCACTCCACGGCATGCTTGATGCTGTGCAGATTGGGGTAGAGCTGAAGCGTCCCCGGGCGGTTCTCGGTGCGAAGGAGTGCCTCAAGGGTCGTCAAAAGCTGTTGAACAGCTTCCAATGCCGAGATCTGACCATCGATGGAAGTCCACTGCGGTAGCAGGCCATGTATGACACGAAATTGCGCGTATATTGAAGCATGAAAAGGTTCCTCGTCCAGCTGGGAGTCCTGGTTCACGGCAGCCTGGGCCGCCTTGGCATCGTCCGTCCTCGCAACGAGAAGCTCGGTGACGCATAGAAAGGCCGGGAGTATGGATCTCAAAAGGCTGATATCAGATTCCGCATCCATGCCGGTAGAGACCAGCAAAACTGCGTCGTGATCATGGGGGCACACAGCAACAGCCGCCGATACTGCACCAGGTCAGGTGCGACCTCGAAACGCCGTCGCAGGCGCATAGCGCAGCCTTGTTTGATCCTTCAGCTGCAGGTGAGGGGCGTCTGCCGTGCATGCTCTGGATCCTGGCGTAGGCAGAGCTGGTTACATGGTGAGGGCTTTGGATTCACTGATCGAATGAGCTCTGGACGTTGTTATGCTGATAATGGATGAGAATGGCTGACCTAGCACCCAGCATAAGCCAGTTGACGAAGACCTGCCAGCATGAGTTCGACGAACTCAGCAGCAGCAGCCATCGCGATGCTGTCAAGCGCATCGGATACGATACACTGACCGACCCGCCGACGGCATTGGATCTGCTGGCTTGGGTCCCAGAGCAAAAGACGAAATTGAACCTTTTCGCGGACGTATTGGGTGTCTTCGCGCACGGCTCTCTATCTGTTGAACACAGGCTGAGAAACAACAGCGCAGTCCGGAGCAGCGTCGCGCAGCTTCTGGAGGCGATCAGCAAGAACCTTTGTCTCTGCATCAGATCGAGAGTGCAGCTCGTAGAGCACCAGCGAACGACAGACGATGATACGATCGAGCCCGCTCCAGCATACGATGTCACGAAGATCGCGTGTCGACGAATTGGTCGCGATGTCGCGAACTTGGTCAGATTTGCGGCGCTGATACGATTGCGTAGTATGCAGCAATATCGTGAGCGCAGTGAACATCATGAACCTCTGGATCATGAAGGTCAGCCTCTCGGGGACTATTTTGACAAGGTCGTTACAAGAGTTTTGAAAGAGACATTCGAGGACACGGATATGGCAGAGCTTCTTGACCGCCCGTCACAAGATATGCAGCAAAGCGTTCCACACAGGATAAAACAGACCGTGACTAGCCGGTGGAAGCGTATATGCTACCACATCGCTCGCTATCAACAATTACGAGGGTCGGACAGTCCGATTGAAGAACATGCGGATGATGAGGACATCGTTATGGAGAATGTGCAATTTGACGCAGGCGTCAAACACGCTGTGCCCTTGAGAGGCGATCGTATCCATGCTCCGAAGAACGTGGTCGTACCTCAGCACGAGAAAGCCACCACATTCCAGGGGTCTTTGAACGAACAGGTCAAAGTGCCTCAGCCGCCGAGTTTCACCCCTTCTGTAGCGTTGACAAATGTTGCGGGCTTCAGCGTGCGGATGCCCAGGCTGAGAAAACAGGATGTTACGTATGAGAATGGGATGCTCGAGTTCCTCTGTCCTCTATGCAAGATCCCGCAGCAGCTGCCGAGCGATAGGTCTGCTGTTCACCAACATCGGGCGTGGGAGTGAGCATACAAACGGCGATATTTGGAATGGCAAGAGATTCTAATCATTCGCAGGAAGCATGCATTCTACGATCTAGAACCCTATATTTGCCTTCTGGATTGTAAGACGCCAGAAGCCACTTATCGCACTTTCGAGGACTGGACACGACACATCAACAACGAACACGCTCGTTATACTTGGCAGTGTCAAAATTGCATACAGTCCTGCGATAATCAAGCTGCGTTTGAGCGTCACCTGCGGTCCCAGCACGAAGCCAAGCTGACGGCAGGCGAACTAGCCTTTGTAGCCAAGACTTGCGAGCGGCCTGTTGCAGCATTTTCGGCCTGTTTCTTCTGCGGAAAGTATGAGCTGAGCGGGCAAACGCAAGCCGAGAGTAAAGATGCTGCAGCTGTGCGAGAACGGAAGATGATGCACTGTATGGCACAGCACATGAGATCTATGGCCTTGACTTCTTTGCCGGATCAACTCTCAGTTTCGGATGGCTCTGCTGAATCAGCAGCAAGAGTCTCAGATGCAAGCGAAGCGTCAGCACCGTTTCGGACAGTCACTCAAAGCAACTCCAAGTCGACCGATCCAAGTAGCGAAGCCTTTGAAAGCAAACTTTCTCAGCTCAAAGTGCAATACGAGGTGACGGATGGGCGAGCAGAGTTCACCAACGAGTGGAGACTGAAGTCTGATTTAATGAGCTCCGACAACAGGCCTGCGGATCTCCCACAATTGATGCTGGATCCCGAAACGTTGTCGCAGCAGTATTGGGAATCTACACTCGATCTCGACTGTGTTGGCGAAGGTCCACCACAGTACGATGGGATGCCACTGACTTTTGATCACGACGAGCCTCTCAGTGAAGCCGTTCGTATGATATCCAGTCATTGGTCTGTGCCAGAGCAGACCGATTTTGCCAAGTATATCGCGCATTTTGGCACCGATTTCGCAGCCATTGCCAATTACATGGGCACAAAATCTCAAGACATGGTCGAAAACCATTTTCAACGTCAGGTCGATGGCGGGCGTGCGCATCTGGCGATGGCAGCCCGCCAAGCAGACCGGACCAGAGCGCGAGGAAAGGATATGGGCCCTCCACCTATTCCTACGACTGGTTTGAAGAGGAAATACGATGCCCCGGAGACGAGTGTCTCGCATGGATCCCCTTCTCAGACATTGCACATGCCTATAGACGCGGATCACCCCGAACCCGCTCTTGGGACAGCGCAAAAACCCACCGATGGCGGCACGGGCGTTCTACCCGCCATCGAAGATGATGAGTACATATCCCCCGAGGTTCATGGCTTTCCCGAGACCGAAGAATGGGATCGAAGACTATCTGATGTTCAGGATGAAGGCTTTGCTTCGTTACAGACGTATCCTGGTCCACCACAACAGAAAAAAAAGGGTGGAGGTCGCTCGCGCAGTATGAGTCTACCAGGCATGGACCAGGACGGGCCCAAATCGCCTGTATCCAACAAACGACATAGGTGCCCATACTGCGCGACCGAATTTACCCGACATCACAACCTCAAATCGCATCTGCTTACTCATAGCCAGGAAAAGCCGTACGTATGTCAGACATGCCAAGCACGCTTCCGGCGTCTGCACGATCTAAAGCGACATACCAAGCTGCACACCGGGGAAGCGTCACACGCGTGCGACAAGTGTGGCCGCAAATTCGCCCGAGACGATGCACTGGCGCGGCATAACAAAGCACCAGGTGGCTGTGCGGGTCGTCGATCCAGCTTCGGAGACGCAGACGAAGACGGTAGGGGCAGGTACAATTCGTTGGACGAAGCTGCGACGAGTAGAAATGCCGCTCCATCCACCATTAAAGGCGTTGATCATACCTCACATGACGTTGATCGTGCTGGCGAACTCAAAGTGTCGAGGGATGGACAATTACGTGGCGGTCGTGAGTATCAGTGCAGAACCTTTACACTCCCAGGCCGTGGCAACACGCTTTATATGTTAGCTACTGAATGTGCTCGTGTACTGGGCTACCGCGACTCTGACATTCTGTTCAACGAAAATCAGGCATTGGAAAAGACTGTCATAGGCCAGTTGGAAAAGGATGACCTCCTTGATCGAAACATCTTGCCGCGCTTTGATAGAGCTCGACAAGTTGCCGTCGTCACGGCTCGATCAATGTTCAGGCAATTCGGAAGTGGTGTGATTGAGGATGGGCAACCTGGGCGCGACGATTATTCGGAAGCAGATGCTCAAGATGAAGTTTTTGCAGGATTCGATCTCCCCGGCCCCTTGTTTGGCGATGAGTTCCTAAGCCGTTCAGTCACCAGAGATCTCGTCGGAAACAATCCTACCGAGGGCTACGAGGCCGTATCTCCCCTTCCGCTGCCCATTGATAGCACAAGTGCTGACCCTTTGCGAGATCCGAAGAAGTCACGAATACCGCGCAAGGGGCGGACAAGGCCCGCGATACGCTGCTTGGCTTGCAGTGAACTTGACATACGCTGCGACCTAGGAATGGAAGGTTGCATGCAATGCGAGAAGGCAGGTATACCGTGCCGAATGCGCAGCGCGAATGCTGAGTCTTCGCGAGATCCGAACGAGCTACGTGACCCACCAGAGGCACAACAAGGCCGCACGGAAAGCTGTATGGCCTGTAGAGAACGGAAAGTACGCTGCGATCCAGGAGACAATGGCTGTCTGCAATGCGCGGAGCGAGGGACACCATGCCGGATGCTGAGCCGCCGCAGAGTAAAGCCATCTGGGCCAACATCTCAGTATCCAATACCACTGGGGCAGCACGAAACAAGTCAATCGAAAG
>JAASLG010000621.1:0-19282 GCA_013365235.1 Cercospora sesami | reverse complement strand
ACATTTTCTGAGTGTGCTGCAATCGAGAGGTTCACAGTTCAAGCCTGTGAGGGTGAGTTCATTCTGCTGCCACGCATTCTGATCATCAATAACTAACGAACAATCAGGGGAATTTAGAGCAAGTTCCATTCTTTTTTTTTTTTGTTTTTGCACTCCCAGTCGACATTTTTCTTCTGCCCAATCTTACTTTATGATGCCGGGCTCCTCGTTTGGCCAGCTGTGGCAAAGAAAGGGCAGGGCAATAGCTCAGGAGTGGTTCTCGCCGAGATGTGCTCGAGTGAGAGGGTGCCATGCAGGAAATCGCCTTTAGTCTACTAAGAGAGGAAGCGGGTGACTGAATGTCGTCTAGTCCATATCAATCAGATGTGTCTTGTGTCTTGCACAAGAGCAGGCCTTCGTGTCTCGTATTTGTGCGAGCAACTGTGGGCTGGGATCTTGCTTATGCCTTGGCTTTATTGGTTCAGTTCGTAAAATTGCGATTTGTTTTAGCTTACGGGTGTAGACCAGTGCACGTCGTCTGAGTCTGCCTGCCTGTTCAGATATACTGTTCGTTTCTGTGCTTGATTGCATAAACATGTCCCTCATTGTGGCGGGAGCATGATCAGCGTGGCTTGACCTCCACCTTTCGACTGCACCCGGTGCGGCTGAACCCAGGCACTATCGCGGTCTGGGTTGTTTCGTGGCTGCTCTTCAATCCGATTGGTATCTCTCCTCTACACCTGCAGCTCGAGGCCAACTGTAGACTCGCACGAGGCAACAACTACCACTAGCCGGACAATCGCAACCCGGTCTGGCATCGTCGGGGCTTCAGGTGTCGCAGAGCCGCTGTGGCTGATACTGAACCCTATAAGGAAGTGGAGTGGTCACTCAGACCGCCGGCAAGCTGGCTCCTCCCAAAGGCATCTACACCTCGCGTTCGCCCTTCCGTCGTCCCCTCCTCATCTTCCTCCTGTGCCTGGTCCTCATCGTGGCGCTGTACAATCTGGTGCCCCGCCTACGGCTCCTCGTCGAACAGATCGCCGTTCCCAAGGCACCCTTCAGCTTTCCCACACGCCCCATCACCACATCGACCACAATGGGCAAGTCATTCAAGAAGCCGCCTCAGGCGCCACCTGTCTTCACGCATACTCCAGAGACTGTGATCGAGCGGACGAAACGCCTGTTGGACGCCAACAAGGCATTGCAGGACAAGATCGTCAAGGACGTCACACCTGAGACGGCGACGTTCGAGAACGTCGAACTGCCGTTTGCCCAGGATGACAACAACATGGCGCTAGAGGCACATATCATTGGCTTCTACCAAGCAGTTTCCACAGATGCCAAGCTGAGAGATGCTTCAACGGAGGCCGAGAAGCTGATGGACGAGTTTAGCATCGAGTCTTCGATGCGCGAGGACATCTTCAAGCTCGTTGACGCTGCATTCAAGAAGCAAAAGGATGATCAGAAATTGGATGCTGAGAGCAGGCGGTTGCTAGAGAAAGATCACAAGGGCTACATTCGAATGGGTCTGGGCATTCCTGCTGGGCCTGATAGAGATCGCTTCAAGGAGATCAAGAAGAGGCTGTCCGAGCTATCGATCACATTCCAGAAGAACCTCAATGAGGAGAAGGGTGGACTCTGGTTGACCCCAGAAGAGCTAGATGGCGTGCCTGAAGATGTCACAAGTGGATTGCAGAAGGGCAAGGAAGGCACACCGAGTGAGGGCAAGCTATGGCTGACATTCAAGTACCCTGACCTTTTCCCGACGCTGAAGTACGCGAAAAATGAGGCAACGCGGCGGAAAGTGTTCGTTGCCAATGAGAACAAATGTCCGGAGAACATTGAGTTGTTTAAGGAGGCTATCGTGCTCAGAGATGAGAGTGCCCGTCTGCTCGGCTACCCCAACCACGCTACCTTCCGCATCGAGGATAAGATGGCTAAGACACCAAAGACTGTCGATGACTTTCTTGGTGATCTGCGTGAGAGACTCGCACCTGGTGGTTTGAAGGAGATTGAGAAGCTCAAGGAGCTCAAGAAGAAGCAAGGCGCTGATGGCGACAACTACTATCTGTGGGATCATCGCTTCTACGATACCCTGATGCTTGAACGCGATTACCAACTCGATCAGAACCGCATTTCTGAGTACTTTCCTATTCAGACATCCATCAGTGGCATGCTGAACATTTTCGAAGAGATCTTCGGGTTGCACTTTGTCGAAGTCCAAGGCGAGCATCGCGACCAGATCTCAGAAACTGGCAAGGGCGATGATATCGTTTGGCACCCAGACGTCCAAGTCTTCTCTGTCTGGGACGACGAGAGCGAAGGTGGTGGCTTCGTCGGCTATCTGTATTTGGACCTCTTCCCACGTGAAGGCAAGTATGGACACGCCGCAAACTTCAACATCCAGCCAGGCTTCATTACTGCAAACGGCACACGACGCTATCCTGCTACTGCTCTTGTCTGCAACTTCAGCAAGCCAACACCAAAGAAACCTTCCCTGCTCAAGCATGACGAAGTCGTCACACTCTTCCACGAATTGGGACACGGCATCCACGATCTCGTTTCCAAGACGACCTACAGCCGTTTCCATGGTACCTCCACTGTCAGAGACTTCGTCGAGGCGCCGTCTCAGATGCTGGAGAATTGGTGCTGGACTCCCTCTCAGATCAAATCGCTCTCCAAGCACTGGTCACACTTGTCACCGGAGTATGAGGCCGCGTGGAAGGAGACTGGAAAGGAGAAGCCTGCGCAGTCGGAGATGCCAGACGACCTGATCCAGTCCATCGTCAATACGCGACACGTCAATGATGCGCTCTTCAACCTTCGTCAGCTGCACTTTGGCATATTTGACATGACTGTGCACGAGGCCCCTTCACATGACTGGGTCAAGGGCCTCGACGCTTCTGAAACATACAACAAGTTGCGCAGCGAGATCAGCAAGCTTGACGGACCAGAGACGCTTGGCGAAGGTTGGCTCTGGGGCCATGGCCAAGCCACTTTCGGTCATCTGATCGGCGGGTACGATGCTGGCTACTACGGCTATCTTTCTAGTCAGGTGTACTCAGCAGATATGTTCTACACCATCTTCAAGGCTGATCCAATGAACGGCAAGGAGGGCAGGCGTTATAGGCATATGGTGCTCGAAAAGGGGGGCAGTCAAGACGAGATGCTCACGCTAGAGCAGTTCCTTGGAAGACCGCCGAATACTGAGGCATTCTACAAGGAACTTGGACTTTCATAGATGTTGCATGTGCTCTGTTGCGCCTTAGCGCTAGCAATAGCCGTTTTTGTGCTCATAATGAGCTGCAGCCTTGCGGAATGCAACGAATTGTTCAATGTCACACTCCGTTCACGTTCAACCCACAGCACCTGCTAACTAGAGCCCTCCCGTCATGTGCGGTGTTTCATGTCTTATATAGTAAGCTGCTTCTACCGAGTTCTAGAAAGTGAATAAGTCGGCAAGTTTAATCCGGAAATGGAAGAAAGCGCGTGCACTGCCCCCCACTCAACCTCACGTTTCACACATGTTTACACCTACCAGTGCTCTCCAACAACATCCCTAGGCGCTCACTCCACCTCAGTGCTTCTGGCCTTCCCATGTCGCATTTGGTGATATAACAAGTACAGGCAGGTGTGCGCCCATCCGAGAATGTCGTACTTGGCAGAGCAGCTCAAAGAAAAAGGCAATGTTGCCTTCCGAAATGGGGAGTACCACGAGGCCGAGGACTTTTACACACAAGTAGGTACTGCCTATTGAGTTGCTTGCACAATGTTGCGCAAGAGAAGTTGCGCGACTGTCATGCAAATGGCGATGCGACTTCGATTACTAATAGGCAGCAGGCAGTCCAGAAGTACTCGCGTAACCCGTTGATCTTCACAAACCGCGCCAACGTTCGCCTGAAACTACAGAAATGGGACGACGTCGTGAACGATTGTCTCAAATCAATAGAAATCACTGGGCCAAATGCACAGAACCACAAGGCATGGTACTTCTTGGCGCAAGCGCAACTGGCCATGCACCATCCACATGAAGCACTTTCCTCAGCATTAAAGGCCTATGAACAAGTCTTACATCCAGCACCAGCCGCCAAAATCAGCCCACAGGATCTCCAAACTTTCTCAAACTTCGTCCTCAGATGCAAGAAAGAGAAATTCCGAGCTCGAGATCGAGAACGACTAAAGCGACAAGGCGAGCTTCGAGCCGAGCTGGAAGAAACGCTCGAAAGGCAACGACAGCAAGAAACTGACGAAATCGCCGCACAGCTGCATCGTGGCGAACTTGGCCAAGTCGAAGCTTCGGAACGAAGTGAAGAGATTCGAAAACTCTACGAAGACAAGAGTAATACTCTCCGGACAGTCTTCGAAATCGCCGACCCACAGAACAACAAACCGCGCGAGATCCCTGATCATTTGATTGATATGATTACGTTTGAACCTATGCATGATCCGGTAATGACGAAGAATGGTCACTCGTATGAGCGAGCGACAATACTTGAGCATTTGAAACGTACGCCTACGGATCCTTTGACGAGGTAAGTTACACATGCCTCGCGAAATCAACCCGAGGTTTGATAGTGTTCAATCCCGATGAGAGTCTGATGTTAGAACAGAGATCCTCTCAAGAAAGAAGACCTGCGACCAAACTTTGGCCTCAAAGCCGCCTGTGACGAATTCTGGGACAGTGGAGCGCGAGAATGGATCACGGACTGGTGACTATGCCACAAAGCGGAATTCGACGACCAAGGAGTTCTCCGTCATACGTTCGATGTAGATATGTCGCAAAGGAGTGCTCGAACGACAGAAGCTGCTTCGCCAGGAGCGGAACGCGCGGGGAAGAGAGAGCGATTGAAGAAGTGGGCGCAGCGGACTTTTGCCTCTCGTGATCCTGATATGCAGGTTGACTAGACGTCATCCATTCGAGTCGACGAAGGTTGAGGCGCAGAGTCAGAAGTTGGGCTAGTGTGCATTTGCGGAGCGGGAGTTCGATATGACGATGTTTTTAAATTCACTTGTCTTGGACTGCGTTCTTTGCAGTCTTCTATGCATCCTCAGACATGGTTGTTTTTGCACGTTGTGCTATGACTTCTCCTCGATCAAAGTCAGACGACAAGGCATCCCCTCCGCAGGCTTTGCTGTGCCTAATTGAATCTGATATGCCCTTTCGCCGAACTGTGTTTGTACGCCAGACGTTGAGCTTGGATATCCACTTCTATCACCTTTCAATTTGCCTACTTCATCATACGCTGCTTGGAAGTCAAACGTTCGCAACGTCATCGCCAGAATAATCTTGGTCTCTATGATCGCGAGTTCCTGGCCGATACCTGCAAGTGAATACAGTGTCAGTAAGAACACTTCGCGGTGTGCACTTGCAGAAGCAAAATCTCAAAACTCACAATTCCTCGAGCCTTTGCTAAAAGGTACCCAAGCCTCTTTGTTATTTTGCGCATAAACTGCTGATCCAGGCACGAAGCGGTCAGGATCGAATTTGTCCGGTTCAGGCCAGTATCTTGGATTTCGATGCAGTCCTACGTTCACAGGCCAGATCATGAAGTTCTCAGTCGGCATGCTCTCCCCCGTGTCAGGATTGTGAAGAGTGTAGCCAGGCCGGCCCAATCTGATGGTACTAGCTGGGCTATCTAGTCGCAGGACCTCTTTCGTCACAGCTAATGTGTATTCGAGCTTGTTAAGTAGATGTGGTTCTGCGATGATCTTTTCGGCGACTTGGCTTGGGTCTGGACCGAAGACCTCTTCGTGCTCCTTTTTAATTTTGGCGAGACAGTCTGGTGATTTAGCGAGATAGTAGTATGCGTAGCAGATGGTCGAACTTGTGGTATCGTGCCCTGCGAAGAGCATTGTCTTGACGTTGCTGATCGCGGCTTCCTTGAATTCGGCATCCAGCTCTTTCATCTCGTCAACGTTGGCGCCGCTGCCCTTCTTCTCTTTGAGATATGTTTCTAGTGCCAGATCAATGACATGCTTCGAGCGACCTCTGCTCTGACGGCCAGCGAAACGTTCGTCAAGGCGGGCGCCGACGTATTGGTTCATCTTGTAGTTATTGTATCTTTGGATGATGGGTCTCCGAATATCCCATAGCTCGCTCGGCTGGAACTGGGCTCCTTTGGCCTGCCATCGGACTTGCGAATTGAAGGCATCCACGAGCACATTTGCTCCACGCTGTGCATTGAGATCGATGTCGAGAACGATCCGGCCGATGACGTTGACTGTGAGCTTTGTGGTAGCTTGTTCCATGCGGAAGAGGTCATTGTTCTTCGCATGGTCGGCCATGATATCGCAGAAGACTCCGCATTCTTTCACTATTGCAGGCACCTGCGTCATGAGATGGCTGGAGGAGAAACCTGGGTTGAATGCACTTCTCCATCGTTTCCAAACTGCTCCGTCTTCGCTGACTAGGTTTGCAGGGCCCCCGAAGTTCCAGATGAATTCTGCAGGGCGGGCGATCGTCAGTATCTGGAGTTCGACACTTGTATGTTCAGACTCACCTCTCACAAGTGGATGCTTCGAAAAGTGGTTCTCAAGTACAACCTGATTCAGCATTTCGGTGTTGAAAATGGCCATCAACGGCGGACCCAAAGGCCACGGATCGAAGTAAATGAGATCTCCCAACTTGTAGTATTCCTTCAGACAATGCATATACGTTTGTGGTGCGGCGTCCCTTGGCTGCGTGGCGAGGACTTTTCCCATGGAAATGAGCGAGCCCAGAAAGTAGTTCTGTGGTGGCGATGGCAAGCCTCTCATAATGCTGCGCTGGAAATGTAGTCTTCGGAAGAATTGCACTATGCATATTGACGCGATGGCCGCCACGGCGTACCAGACGCCTTTGGAGGCCAGCAGCTCGAACATGTTGGGTACAGCCACCGGTGTGGCGCGGCCAGAAGAGTTTCAGCGGGGTATGCTATGCGATAGAGTATACGGAGCAGAAAGAAGACAAATGAAGTCCAAGTGTGGAACAATAATACCCTATCTCATCACCGTGTTGGATTTTGAGAGTTCAGCCGCGCAGGATCGACGACGTTACGAGCTATACGAGCGACGGGGGTCAGATACCAGGCGAGGCATCGCCGTGAAGGTGTTGGCGTCAGATCGCTCGCAACACGGAGCCTTGAGCGATTGAAAGAACGCGATGTTCTCAATGGTCCTGCGGAAGGTGCTCATGAACTTGGAAGAAGGTGTACCTACGAGATGGGCAGAAGAGTCCTGAGACACACGTGGGACATCCGGACCGCAACGGACCGATTCGATAGCGTAACTTTGAAGCCCCCAAACTCTCGCAAGACTTCACATCAACATGGTCGTAGAGGGGCAATCATTCAACTCCATAAGGAACAGTGTCGCAACGTTTGACATGATGGAAATCTTTGATGCTTGCGAGCTCGAATCTGACAGCAATTTCGCGTCAACAAGCTTCATGCACTTCATCGCACATCACAACTCCAATGAGTCTTGACGTCAGTAAGTGTAAGTGGCCATTTGGTCATGTATATGCGCATGTGTCGAGATGGCAAGTAGATCCCAAAAGTCATAGACTTTCGTGATAGAAGATCAAGATTACAATCATGTCACCGCTCAGCAGCAACACATTCGACCCCAGCAAAGACATCCTAGACCTCTCTGAAAAGGTCTACGTCGTTACCGGCGGAAGTGCAGGAATCGGCTTTGGCATCTGCGCTCATATTCTCCAACATAATCCAGCAGCTTTGTACATTCTGTCAAAAAAGGAGGAGCATTTGGAAGAGGCTCAAGAAGGTCTCAAAAAGTATGGAGATGTCAACAAAGTCCACGCAGTACAATGCGACCTCGAAGATCTCCAGCAGACAAATGAAGTTGCGACCCGCCTTCGCAAAGAACTCACCAGACTTGACGCATTGGTATTGAACGCAGGCCTAGGCGTCGGAAAGTACGCAGAATCCAAAAACGGAATCGACACCCACATGCAAGTAAACGTCTTCGCCCAACACCACATCGCCATGATCCTCCTCCCCTTCCTTATCCAAACTCCGGACTCGCGTCTTGTCCTCCAATCCTCCGACCTCCATCGCGGCGCAATCTCAAATACCAAATTCGAAAGCCTCGCCGAAATCAACCAAGACATCGGTCCCATGCGCCTCTACAACCGCACCAAACTAGCCCAAATCCTTCTCGTCCGCGCAATGGTTCGTCGCAAAGAACGAGGCGAGCTGGGCTTACAACCCGGATCAGCGCCATGGATCAACGCCACGCACCCGGGAGCCGTGAAAACTGATCAGCAAGACCAAGCCGTAGATGCATACGGGACTCTCGGAAAAATTGGCGTCAAAGCCGTGCGGCCATTCATGAAAGAGCCCGTGGACGAGGGTTGTCGGTCCGCGCTTTTTGCGGCTACGAGTGGGGATGTGGTGAATGAGGGGATTGACGGGAAATATATTGTTCCGGATCGTAAGGTTACAACTGTTTCTTCGCAGGCGGAGAACGAGGAGCTAGGGGAGAATTTGTGGCGTTTGACTGCGGAGGTCTTAGAGCAGAAGCTCGGTAATCTGCCGTATAGTATGTTGTAGCGTACCTTCCTGGGCTGGGGTGATACGGGAGGAACAGAATTCAGGTGCCGGTTTCCCGTGTAGCGGCAGGTGTATGCATAGCGATAGCTCATAAATTGGGAAGAGTAGCAGTCCCCGCCGAGTCCGCTTTGACTGCAGTATGTAACATCAGAAGCATAAATACGTAGGAATACCATCAGCGGCGGGAGCCAAGCTTGTGAAATCGCCAGTCTGGACCCTCTGAGCATCATGTGCCTCTGATCAAAAGTGGAGTTGTCAGCGAAATCAGATAGCGAGATCAAATAAGTGGAGAAAGCTGTTTCCGTTGAGGTCTGAAGTTGAGGTAAGGGGCCTCCTGCATTTCAGTCAAGCACGCAAAAACGCTAGGGGCTGAAGAGAGAGCTAACTAATTCATCCAGCCGCCCCAGTATACAATCAGGCCACCCTCTCGTCACGATCTCGTTCAACATTAGCCGGTAGTTCAGAGCCGCCGCCAAGCAGCCAGCTTGTTCTCCATCTGTTCCGCTGTGATTGACCCGCATTCATCTGATTCATCTCGCATCATTTCTCTCACTAGCTCCTCCCTCGGTCTCGTTATCATTCTGTCATGCAGTCCAGAATCATGCTCCATGCTCTATCCCTCAATAACACCCTGTTGTCTGTTTCTGTTGCTGTCGATATCCATCTCGAACCTCGTTACATCGTAGGAAAAGAAAAGAAACCAAGTAGCCACATCGTGTTTTGTGGCCATCATCCTGCGTCCCGTTCGACCATGTTTGCCGTATACGCCGTAAGACTCCTTGGCGAGCTTGCTTCAGCCCTCGAACCTCCTCTTGAATACAATCCGTCGCTGAAACGCTCAACGCAATTTCTGAATAGTGATCGTGTCATCTCAATCTCATGTCCCTGTCATTAAAAGATGCTTGAGGCTCCTCGCCAACAAGGGGTATTGTGAAGAAGTGAACTCAAGTCGCGCAAAAGAAGCAACAACGGGCACAGTGTCGCTGTGTTGAGCGACACATACCAAGTGCGTCCAGCGCCGGCACTATTTGACACAATTGGTGGGTTTGTGACGAACGCAGCACATGCGATACATAAGAAAAGAAGTGTTTTGCGTGGTCCGAAGTAGATGCACCAGAAGTTAGTGCCAGTCGGGTGATGCTTCCCTCAGGAGTACGCGGCGGCGAGCTGATCCGAGTAGTATCCACGACTTGAGTCGACGCCCTGGAATCTTCCGATGCCGCCGACAGGCTGTGCCCAAGATGCTCCAGGTATGGCATCGGACGACTCGTATTTGACTGCCCACTGTGAAGGCTCAGTGGAGTACCGGGCACCGCTCTCAATCTTGGGCAGAGGAAGGCTTGGTTGTACGCCTTCATATAGTGGACCAGGGTAGTAGCGGTAACCTTCGTGGGTCTGAATGTCGTTTCGCTCAGCGTCGGACATGACAGAATCGGCTTGATATTCGTTGTCAGCACCGCCGTCGATGCTCGAGGCGCTGCTAGAATGTTCTGGCGACGCCTGATAACCATAAGCATACGAGCGGTAATTTGAGCCACTCAGGCCGCCGGCGTATGAAGTTGTCGACTGGCGGAATGCTCCTGTTGTCAGATTTCCAAAGGTAGAGGTACCTCCTGCGCCATGACCACTACCACCACTTGTGCTGCCACTGCGGCCATTCTGATGATGGCCTTCGTTTTGGTAGTGGCTAGGGCTGCGACCGCGAACTACAATCTTCTCACTGACGCGATGCGCAACCTTCACCCAGGTCGGATCGCTGGCTCCATCTGGCCGAACATCGGCGAAGAGCTCGACAATGAGATGGAAATACTGTTGTGATGCGCGGCGTTTCCCATTGTTTGCGGTGGCCTGCTTGAATTGAACTCGCTCGAATGTGTGCGTGATATTCTGGCCTGGAAGTGGCAGGTGTGTTGATCCGCCGGCGTAGCCGTACGATGTGGCGGTCAAGCTTGACGCTTGCGCGGGAGCTGATGCAGTGTCGGCTCCAGTACTTTGCAATGGCAAGAATGGACCAGTCACTTGACCCGTGGTATGGTAAGTGGACATGCCATACACACCATGTGCCGTCACGCTATGCTCGTTACGGTTCGCTGATGGATGTGGAAGAACTTTGGTGACGTCGATCTTATTCTTTGGCCCATTGTCGCGCTTCGGGGTGTGCTGAACCAACTCGATGGCCTTACCCCCGGAGCCATCTACAGCGGCAGACAGTCGCATACCCATGGCTTGGATGGCCTCGGTGTGCTTGTTATTCGTTCGTTTGAGGAGCATGCGACCATTGTTGATGTTCGGGTGCAACTCGAAGCTACATTGTACGGAGAAGTAGTTCCGTCTGTAGCACGTCCACTTTGAGTCAACGTTGGAGAGGAAGAAGCCCTTTTCGACTTTGGCGTGGACCTCGGGTGTGACTGACTGGCCTTCGCAGGTCATCTCGGCATGTATCTCGAGCGTCGGCCAAGGGAAGTTGCCGCACTCATGCTGTTGGCCGCCGTACGTCGGTGATGAGGCCATCGGACTAGGAGCATAGGCGGTGTTGGACAGTGACAGGCTGTTGAGTCCAAGGCCGCTCCTGGGGGTGTCTGCGAAGGATGGGTAACCAGGCGTGGAGCCGGGCGAGAGCTGCGATCGAGCTAGGTAAGGAGTCGAATGGGGGTAAGCGTCGCGGTCGGGTGCTGAGCTGGAGAAGGACGATCGGATCGGGTTGGCAGGCGGCGGCATACCAGTGCCAATACTGTCGAGGCTGTCAACACCCGTGAGCTGTGGTTACCGAGGGCGCGGACGCTGTGCACTCACTTTGGCAGTTCCCGCTTGCTGGCATACGAGGGGTGTTGCGCGAACGCCTGGGGATGTTGCACAGGCCCGGCGAAGGTGGGAATGCTGGTGGTGCAGTGAGGGTAGTTGGTGTAAGCGAGCGACGACGAGGCGGCGCTGGAGGGCGAGCTGATGGAGCTCGAGTCCGTGAAGGCGTTGGAGGTCTGGTAGCTGCAGATAAGCTTCGCGTTAGCCGGCGACGTCTCAGGACGGCGCACACACGCAGCAGCAGTGGGCGGAGGAGGGCAGGGCAGGGTGGGCAGGCAGGAGCTGAGGGGGCGCAGAGGGTGTGTAACGTGTCGCAGGTGACAGTCGGTGCCGGCGCGCGCTCTGCAGCGCTGCAGCGCCTAGCTAGCCTCGCGTGACATCACCCGCCGTGTGATGGGCGGCGCAGGATGAGCAGAGGCAGAGGCAGAGGCAGAGGCAGAAGCAGCAGCGAGGAGCACACCGGTTAATGCGCTGGACGCCCGCCCTGCCGGGTCGTCGTGCGACGCCGCTGCTGGTTGGCCGGCGCTGCAGCTGCTGGGAGACACATGTGTGTGTACCAAACCAGAGGTGCCGCGATGGGCGACTTTCCCGGGGAGCGTCCAGCGCAAATCCGCATCGACTGATGATGCACCCAGGTTGCGTGGGCGAAGCGTGCCGGGATGCTCGCCTCATCCAGCGCGAATAATAGGAGAGCACGCTGCACTTACCTGCTGCTGCTCTCTGGCGCCACGCCGCGAGCCGGGTCGAAGCGAGCTCCAGCGCCGCCATTCGCGCCGGGGAATGCGAATGGAGCGGGCGTTTGGATGGAAGCGGAGCCGCCGCGGCGCAGGTGGTCGACAGCGCCGCTCGTCGTGTACGTCGAGTGCGCGTGGCCGGCGTATTGGTCGCTGTAGTCGTGTTCCGAAAGATGAGAATGATGATCGATCGGAACGGTGGGAATGTACTGCTGGAGCATGGGTCCTGCGTCGACACGTTAGCATGGCGTCTCCCGTTGCAGCGCCTCCACGGCCGACTCCTGCAGAGCGATAACAGCACTGCAGATATTGGATGCAGCGCTGCCGACCGTTGAGTGCGCCTTCGCACGTGAGATCGTTGCGCCGCCCAGCGTTGCACAACGCTGCTGCTGATGCCAGCTGTTTGCGTTCACAGACGTTCATCGAAGCCGGACAAACGCCTGGGGCAGTTCGACGTCGTTGCACATCAGACGTAACGCAAACTGTGCTTGTGAGATGCCTGCTCGCTTTCTGCCAGTCTGTGATGCATCGGCCCTGAGCGGACGAATGGCAATGGGGGTGGTGGGCTCGAGAATGTACGCTGCATGTGCTAGGATCCGCACTTTAGCTTACCTTGCTCCATCTTCATCACAGAGGTCATTGAGATGACCGAGTGTCGTTGTTCAGCGTCTGCGAGTTTCGCCCTCGAATGGTCTACTCGTCGCTCCTGGGGCAGACCAGAACCAACGACGCCCTGCGTCGCAAGTCAATTTGTGATAGGTGTCGAGACACCTAGACCGTTGCCCGCGTGCCGATGGGACGGAGCTGGCCAAAGCTTTCGAGGCAATGGGATCCGCTCTTCGGGCCGGCTGCAGCGTTTGAGCGCGATGACGAAACAATCGCTAACGCACGAATGAGGTGTTGTATAGAGCAGGAACCGGTTGAGACTTTGCAGCGGCGCTCAGCGCAGGCTTGCGGAAAGCAGTACTCAAACTCGGTTTGAGTTCAGAACGGCGATGCCTAGGAGGTGTTTCTTTCGACGTCGGCTGATCTGTCCTTTCACCTAACAATTCGTTAGCAACTTCTGCATGATGTACGACGCTTGCGATAGTTCCATGGATGCAGAATTCTTGTAGTGGTTTGCATCGTCGAAGCGGAGCAGCGCCAGAAGTATCGAAGTCCACACAAATTGCGACATGCCGCAACGGGTAAGTGCTTAGACATGGCACACGCAATGCCTCGAAATGCGATCATGTTCTGTGCCAGAGACCTGCCCGTCGCATTTATGCCAGACGGCTTCGCGACGCACTCTGCCGCCGAGGAGCATTGTGCTGGCGCGGAGAGTGTATGCTGTACTTACTGCAGAGCTTTATGTCAGCTGCCTCACCGTCTGAGACAGCGTCCGACAAGAGACCAAGTCCTTCCTGGAGCTTTGTTCTGGCTGTCGTCGCACCGTGGTGCAAGACCTGAATTGGCGCTGATGGTTCCCCTTATGGCCCAATGGTGTGCGGCAGATGGCCAGGCCGTCGAACAGCGGGTCGTCGAACGAGTGCGAATGTGCCTGATGCCGATATATGTCGATGGTGGAAGGTGTCTGATGAGTCTCCAGGGTGGCGCGGTGGTTGTCAGAGAGATCTGAGTCCGGGCGTGTTCGTGTCACCCCAGTAGTATTACTCTGTGGCGGACAGCGGGTGAGGCTGTGGACAAAGAAGAAGTATTAGAGTGGCAGTGAGCCGGTAGCGAAGTAAAAGAGGCACTGGATCTCTGCGCCGGGTTTTGATATGACCCAGCAAGACAAGATGTTGTTTGGCAGGAAGCAGCAAGATCCGCGTCTACTTGCTAAGGATCGCCGGCCGTCGTGTCCTACTTCTAACAGGCGTCATGACCGACCTTGGCCGGCAGCAGAGACTGACTACCAAGTCTGGCTATCGTTACCAACTCGCTGGGTCGAGGTCAGCCTCAGAGTATTCATCGTATTGAGTAGCGCTCAGGCCACATTGCCGCCTCGCAGGTTGCAGTGGACAGCTGCATAGTCTGCTGTTCGAATGCGCCCTATTTTGATCCCCGAAGCCAGGAGGTGATGAGCCTGGCCCGAACGTGTGAATACAGCCCAGTCGTTGCCGTTCTCCTTGCACACTGCCACATCGCAATGCTGAGCGTACGTAGGCTCCACGAGGACAGCCGCGCACGAATGTTTGGCGCCAACTTCCGCGTTGACTCAACACAGCAAACCAACGTCTGTACTGATTGCAAGATGCATCGCTCCGCTTAGGCCCGCTGTCTGCGCGATCCATCAAAGGAGCCCGCCCTCCACCTTCACAACCCGGTGTGTATGATCGGCCCATGGACCATCTGGAGGATTGGCACAGCGTTGACAACCACACGCTGTTTGGACCTACCAGAGCAGCCGCCCTGGCAGTCTTCCGATCGGCCCGGCTCCCGGTGCACCGCATGCGACCTGCTGCTTGCTGCCACCAGACTAGCCGGCAGGTCCCAACAGTCGTCTGGCTGGTCAGCTAATCAGCGCAGAATTTACCTGTCACAAAGACCACGGCTTCTGGGGCGCCTGCAGCGAGTCACGCGAATTGCTGACAGTTCAGCGTCCGCTCTTCACAGCAAGAGTCCCCCGTCATGTAATCTGGCGCTACAAGCCGCCACGCTTGCGCAATAGGTGCAGCGGGCACCGCGCCAGCAGTCCCATCTCAGGTCCAAGCGCTTCGGTCGGCGTTCTTTGTTCGAAATCATTGGAGCCGTCGTGATCCTGCTGATCCCTGTTTGACTGATGACCGTCGAGCGCGTCGCTGTTCACGCCGACGAGGAGTCCGCGATGTTCCTTTCCCGTTTCAGGCCGGGGCCCCACTCAAAGCGGGCTCTTCTGGCTGCAAGAGTATTGCGCAGTCCCGCCCGAGTGTGCCTTGCTTCGATCGTGAATCCATGTAAGCCATCATGCAGGCGAATGGAGAAGAGGCGAAGTGTGAGGTCGCTTCGCTAACACAGCCAATCGCCTCCACCCTAGCGCGTGCACGTGCCGCCAAGGCCCGCTCGTTGCAACCGCGAGAAACACAACCGCTGGCTGTCTGGCGCGTCCACACATGTTCACATTCCACAGCCAACACGACGATAAACTTAGCTCCCCAGAGGGCTGCTTTCAGCTGTCTTGTCGACAATGCGGTCGAAATGGAAGCTCCGAAGACCATCCACCGAAGCTGAGAGCTGACCCGCGCAAAAACCATTGGATACCAGCCGACTCTGCTAGTCCAAAGATATACCAGAACCCTCTACGCGCGTAGCAACCACAAAGGGGAGAGTGACTGCTGTGTCCGATGGGAGGCGATCATGTGCGGCCAGCGTTGCACCATGCGTCGCCGTCGCCACAATGAAGTAGACATGTCTCATTTGCTGTCTTCTAGAAGACGATTGGGACATTGCGGATGGCTGCAGTTCTCCGTTGGCAATCTCAGGCACCCTTTCACCGCCACTTGCGCTCCTCCGCCCAGGACTCGACATCTTCTGATGCCATCGTGCCCGCACGTGACGGGAATGTGCCTGAGAAGCAAGACTTGCCGAACTTGGACGCCCACGTTGAAGCAAGTCGTCCGTTTGGTCTACCCCTGCCTGGACAAGCTGGTTCCCGACAGCACGCTGCACGCTGTGTCTGTAGATGCAGCCCGCAGTATGTTGAGCTCGGCAAGGACTCGATGACCCGTGTCAGGCCTGCAACTGATGCATGCACTGACGTCTGTGGCCGTTCTTGGTCTAGGTGCTGAAACTTCCGCAATGCTGATTAGAGGCATTGCTGTCGTTTCAGCCAGCGGTCGTCATCTGCCACTGCGCTCTTGCTGGTACTGGCCCCCTGCAGAAAACTACAGCGACCTCGTGCAATTCGAGATACCCGGATGGGCGCAGCTCGGATTTTGCATTGCTTCCCAACGCATGCCACTCGCCGCACTCAACCGCGAAACAAACAATACACGCGGTTTTTCTCACGCCAACATGCAGTCCCCCACGGACCAAGGACTAATTTGTCAGGAGCTCACGACTGAGCCAATGCACCATGCTCACATGAGACCTGAATTGTAGCGACTGACAGCAGCGCTCTTCAGCGCGATGATGTTGAATGCGCCTCCGGCCGGACATTGAACGCACTGTGGCGCTTGCACAAGCACGTCAACGATGCACGACATGACCAGGAGATCTGCATCATCAGCGCTTTAACGTTCGAATTCGCAGCGTAATGCACGTGCCGCCTACGTCTTGCGAAGCCATTGCCTACACAGCCCACAGGCCTAGTCTCGTAAGCGCAGAGAACTCATGGCCCGTGCATTGTCTTAGCAGAGTGGCGATGAACTGATGCCCGACCTCAGGCTTCAAGTGAGACTACAGATGTTGACAGTCTCAGGCTCAGGACGGTACAAGACGTGCGACAAGCTTGCTCATGCTGTATGACCGTCTCTCCTCTGGACTCGTGCCCAGCAACCTGGATCTTCGATTGTCACAGCGTCGCAGTCGTGCTCACTCGCGCCCACCCCTCGGCGTAAGCTGTTCCTTGCAATTCACATGATACACGGCTGGGCTGAGGGTTGCCTAGACTGATCATCGTGGCGAACGCCAATGAACGGTCAGCTGGTCAACCACACCCGCTTGCCCAACCTCCGTTGGAGATTTGTGAGCCAACCGCGAGACTGGCAAATCACCCTGATTCTGGCGCTCTTGCTGTTCGCAGTCGAGCATCTTGTTTTGGAAAGACGGGCCATTGAAGATACGTTGCCCTGCTCTTGCGTTCCCTCCACTATGTGAGAGCGCTGGACGAATTTGCAGCTCAGATGCATACAGCGACGCAGTGCTCATGACCTTTCACCAAGTTCGGCGATTGGATTGTCCATTCAACTGCACGCTCTGTCCAAAATAATGTTCCCTTTGCAGCATCATTTCTTGTGCTCGCTTCCATCTGCCTGAGAGTGAACCAGGCTACCAACATATCGGGAACAAGCCCGTCAGGCCAGCAGTACGGGTCGGGCGAGCATGTCCACAGCCCAGAACATGCTACGCGAGTCATTCTAGCACGCAAACACGTTGCACAAGCGAGGAGCAAACAAGTACCACGCGGTGAGTCCAGGCACCTCCAGATTCGAAGAGGGTGTATTGCGGCCAGTCAAGCGTACCTACCAGGGAAGTTGACGTGCTGGTTGCACGCGCCTGCTTGGTCGTCCTTTTCTCCGCCCACGTTGATTTGGAACATGCCCACAGAAGAGAACAACCAGTGCCTTGTGAAGCTAAAGTAGCGCGCCACCCTCGTGTTCACACATCTCTACCCATCGACATCAGTACGAGGGCTTGTGTCTCCTCTCCAAGGACATGGTAGGTACAAAGAGACATAACAGTCTCTCAAATCTCCGTGTCCGATTCGAGAGCAGGCCATGACCACAAAACTTGTAAATATCTTCGATCGCAGGAAGCGATCCATCGTGACGACGCAGCGAACACAGCATAAGCGGACAGTGCTAGTCCAATACTTCGCCCATCGCCTATACTCAGCTTCTCTGATCGCTCAATCAACCAACATTCAACCCTCTCCCACGAGTCCCGAAGACCAAGCCACTTTCAACCAGTAGCGGAAGTCACCAACGCTACCATCTCTGTAACAACTTGTGCTACCCATATGAATCCAGGGCTCCTATCGGGGATTACCTTGCGACAACATGTCCTACAGAGTACGAACTTCGACCACATTAAAGGCGCCACAATCGCTACGTGCGTACCCACGATCGCTACGTGCGTATCCACAATCGCTACGTGCGTACCATGGACCAGGATTCTTCCAACTCGACTCGCGACAGGAGCTAAGTACGTGTTGGAGCGACCATGAATGACTCGGGACTGAAAGCTGTGCACGTAATCTTGCTTCGCCGTAGTTTGTGAGTAGACTCGCGTCATGTGCCATCTCGAGCACGAGAAATAGGGACGGCGATGCTTGAGCGGGAAAGTGAAGGTTCCTTCCTCGCTTCCATAGATCACTCTCCGTGCCAACGGTCGCTTTCCGTGAGAACATTGGCTCTAATCTACAAGTCGAGAACAAAGATAACCTCCTAGAGCGCTAGAACGAGGCCAAACAGGAAAACACTTTGCGAGAATGTAAGAAGCGACAAAGTCTCGCCGTCCTTATATGCATTTCTATGCGCTTCATATGTATGGACAGAACAACCCCTATGCGCTACCCCCATACCTTCATAACATCTGCATTAAGCCACCACTCGTCTTCACATCACGGCGCATCAGAATCACTGGCTAGTTTCCCACTCCACCCAGTCTCTCCCAACAACTCTCCAAACTTTGACCTCACCACTCCTCAAATCGCCAAGTCTGAACTTCTCACTTCGAACCTTTTGCTTCTCACGCCCCTGTTCCCAACCTCGAATGGCTCTCCGTGTGCCGTCCCACTCTTCCACAATCGCGACGTGCATACTCCCGTATTCTTGCTTGTATTTGTGCTTCACCGCGCCGTGCGTGCCCTCGAATCGAGTATTCCTTAGCGTCACAATGTCACCAGGTCGAATCTCGTCGAATTGTTGTGTCGAAGCATTCGCGAGGTTGGCGTACACCAGAGCGCCGTAAGCTCGATTTCCAACTGGCTGAAGGGCTTTGGGAATACTCTTGATAAGCTCAGCAGGGAGCGCAGCAGGAGAGCCGTTGCCAACTGAAGTATCCTTTTTCGCATGTCCCAGAGCGTTCACAGATTCTGAGATGTTGCGACCAAAGCGTTGCCAGTATGCTTCGAGCTGCTCCTGGCGGAGCTTCGCTGGAGGAGGGCGATGCTGCTGCTCAATTTGTGCATCCGTAGGATTGCTGGCATCGAAGCGTACCATGATGATGGTCTGACTGTAATCAATATAGAGAACGTAAATTTCTTTGGTGACCTCCTTGCGGCCGCCACGCTTCGAAGCAGTAGTCTCTTCGGATTCAGACAAGATGTCCACGCCTTGCCTGTTCTGCAATGACGGCGGTAAAGCTTGCGGCGCAGTCCACCATGTTGTCGACTCAGCCATATCAATGTCCTGGGCGATGTGGCCATTATCCATGGAGGGTCTCGGCTGGTCCATTGATCTTCGTATTGCCACGTTCGATCTGTGTTGGTCAACAGACTCTCGTGGGGGTGCCCGGATGGGCGGCGGAGGCTGCGCTGCCGGGGGCGCAGGAGCAATGCGGGGAGGATCCTCAAAGGACCGCTTGGGCGGAGTTACA
>JAASLG010000620.1:0-15982 GCA_013365235.1 Cercospora sesami | reverse complement strand
CCAGCTGAACCACCGGATGTTCCTATGGAGGACGCCCCCGTCGCACAGCCAGTCGAAGATGATGTGATAGCTTCTTCATCAATAACAGAGCCTACCGGATCTACAGCTCAGCCGCCTGCTGACGCATCTGCAGCCTCTTCAGAAGATTCTGCTTCGACGAAGCCCAACCTCGTCAACGGCATGGCAGTGTACCTTCCTTCATCGTCAACTACACCCGCTGCTGCGCTTCAAGAAGACGATCCCTCAAGCTTTGAGCCAAGCATAGAGCAGGCGAAAGCTTTGCAAGCCGCACTTCAGAAACATGGCCAGAACAAGCGACTTCTCTCGGACAAGGAGATTGAAGAGCAGGAGACTGCAAAGAGAGCAGAGCTTGAACGCATACAACGCGTGATTGTTCGTGTCAAATATCCCGACCAGAGCATCATCGAGACGCCAGTCTTGAGCACCGAAACCGCGTCCGATCTGTATGCCAAGGTGCAAAACACTCTTGCACAAGCCCCTGAACCATTTGAGCTGAAGTTCTATGGCGACAAGAACCAAATGACGACCTTACCAAACAACAGCGACAAGAAGCTCGTGCGTGACTTTGGGTTTCGAGGAAAGGTGCTTGTGACATTGGTCTGGTCCAAGGAGGCATCTCAAAAAGCCAGACAAGGTCCAAGCTTGAAGGAGGAGTATCGAAGTCAGGCCCAGGAGCTGAAGGTTAACGTTGTGACACAGCAGAAGCAAGGTGAAGACGATCACAAAGCTGCCATGAAGCAGCCAGAGAAGAAAGAAGGAGGTGCGAACAAGGGCAACATCGAGGATAAGATGAAGAAATTCCTGGGGTTCGGCAAAAAGAAGTGAGCATGACTTTACGAGAGAACGATCATTCGAATGGCATCGACAGCATAGCGTGCAATGGCGAGTACTGTATAGTTAGGATAGAGAAGAGAGCGATCGTTCGCGAAGCATAGAGCATAATGCATGCGACTACGATGATTATGAACATGAACTTCACACGTGAAAGCCTTGCCTACTTGCTCTGACGCTGCACAATCACACAGCCTGTCTGGCTTCAAAATTGGCTACATCTACAACTTTTCGTTAGCACATCCGCTGTATAGAGAGGAAGACGTGCGTGGTCTGACATCGTGTTGAGACGAAAATCACCGGCAGGGGATGCAGAGGACAGTGTTTTTGCTTGTCACCATGAGCGTTCCGAGGATGTGGATGGGGGACGTTGTGTATTTGTACGTCTTTTACATGGGCATATCTGACGAAGCCTTCACAGAAGTCACACGATGCCAAGAACTTTCCACCATTTGCTAGCTTTACAATGTTGGCTGACCTACGTTAGCTCACGAAGTCCTAAATAACTGGATCTCAATCGACCAGCAAGTCGACATCGGTCATCAACTCCACGTGTATATCGATCCATGATACAGAGCTCATCGGTCGCGAAGTCTCCAAGCCATCTCTGTTCCTTTGTAACGTGCCGGAGCAAACACGTTCGACTTTGATACAGCCGTCCTGGCGACTCATGATCTGGACCAAAGTCACGGCCGTTGTGCCTCCGTTCCAAACATCAATCAGATTGTGCGGAAGCAGTCCAAGACGACATGATGAGCGTGGCTTCTGGCTGACATGGCTGATGGGCCAAGCTTCAAAGTATATTGGAACTTCTTGATGTGGTACCCAACATCTTGCCCCATCAACGATCGATGCCCCGAACCAGGCAGTGGGAGCCTCAAAGGTCAAGATGTCGTGTTGCAGCAAGAGCCCATTTTCAGTCACAGCACCGAACCCTCCGTCCATGATACTCTCGCTGCTCTCTGGAACAGGGCAACCGAGGAAAGTCCGTGGGGCCCATTGGAAGCCTTGTGTTTCCAGTCTCTCTGCCGTGCTATGCAGTATCCACGTAGGTGCTGTGCCCAAATGTGCCCAAATGGATTCGAAAGTGACCACTCCCGGTAGAGTCTGTAGATCGATATCCATTAACGTGGAGATACAGATCGGTTCGTCGGAGACGTTCGTCACGACGCGTGCACACAATGCATGTACAATGTGACCGAAACGATCTATTCCCAGCGCCGCACGTGTACCTGGATGATCAATCATGCTCACGAGCTCATTTTCCACGTTCGTTGTATCAAGCTGGAAGCGGAAATCTTGAAAACTGCCACTGGCTCGACTCTTCGAAAGCGCACCCTCTATGACATCTGGCAAAGGCTTGCGAAAGATGGCGTCTGGCTGCGGCGCGTCATCAAATTGGAAGACGGATGCCAATGCGTCGCAGAATAACCGCTCGACACCAGCAGTCGACACACCAGCCAACCTGTTCAGTCTCAGAAGCTCCGTCAATGGTACTGCGCTACCAGTGAACACGATGTAAATATCGCTGGCAACAGGAAGCAGCATCTCTTGAAGTGTCCAAAGCCTGTGCATCCAATCACACAAGAGCAGTTCAATTTGGCGTTCCAGAGTATTGGTTCCAACGAAAGTGTCCAAGTGCCTATCGATCACTAGTACTTTACCAGCATCACGATAGACGTCTTTCATGCGATTGAGTGCCAACCTCCAGTCATCAGGATATACTTGCACTGGTGGAACGCAGAGTGTGTCAATCCATATAGCACTGGGAAGATTCGCAAACTTTGCACAGTCAAGAATCCGCTGCAGGTGACACCTTCGCATGTTATTTGCATTTGGATTGCCCAAGCCGTGCGACCTGATGAGAATTGATGAGCCACGCATTGGCGAATACATTGCTCATGACTTACCAAACGTGACTGATCGCCACGAATTTCCCACTGATACCGGCTTCGAGCTTTATTGTATTCTTCCCATCGTTCGGTAATTCGGAAATAACGGCATATTTGCCTTCTCGAATCAGAGCGATCAGTTCTCCTGGATCAACACGTACGACATCGCAGGATCCATCGCAGGCTGGACTATGCGATTCGTCGGCAGGCATGACGCGAGTAGGGCTTTGCTGAACACATTTGACATCTCGACACTCAGCGTGCGAGTCATCTGGGGTGTTGGGTAGCATCCACGCGAGCATCCACAAAGACGAGAACCTCGGGAAAGGCAGTGTGCGAGATACACATCTCCCATTGCGCCGTATCGATACTCTGGCGTCGACAGTAAATCCCGAAATTGCAACGGCCGGTCCCTCAGGCCAACCAAGTACAAAAGACATGCATATGTCGCGGATATACTCAAGAAGTGCGAGCCCTGCTGCAATGGATCTGTAACGAGTTCGGGTCGCTTCGCGATGAGCATGCTGTGTCTTCCCCGTGAAAAAGGCGTTATTGATGGCGGTCTGGACATCGGCCTGACCATTGAACTCCGCTTGTATACGCTGCTTGATGTCTTCACGTGTATTCCAACATCTGAGAACCCCCTTATCTGTCAGTTGCGCCAGTACTTCGAGCTCAAAAGCAGAATTGCCGAAATTTGCCTCGACCTGTGGTCGGACGACATTATAGAAAAGGCTGGGAATGAAATGTCGTTGCAGCGCCAAGGTACTGAGCCTCGAGCCTTCTTCATCTTGTACAATGTACAAGTCCCGGTCATAACGTATACCACAGGCACGGTGTAGCGCTTCCAGCGGATTGTGCCAGACCAGTTGTTGAATTACCGTGTCGCATAAGTCACTGGTCTCGTCATTCTGGAGCTTCGACAGGACAAGTTGGAGGGGATAATCGGCTAGAAGAGCTGAAAGAGGACGGTCAGCTGGGGGCTCTAGATATGGTACGCGATAGTGCGGGCGCTCTGGCGCGAGATGGGGGAGATGGTCCATATTTCGGTCAGGTAGCACGAAGATTTTAGGTGAAATTTGGAGGACACTCAGCGAAGGCAGTCCATATTCGCAATTCTTGAGCTGAGATGGCCTGATGTGATTGAGAAAGCTGCAAGCCACTCGCGGGGTTATCACGTCTGGTGGCCAATCGCTGCGGATGAGGCAGCTTCTGCTGGACCTGCCGAAGGATCTGAGAGGCTTCGAATGCTATACAGAGAGAAAAGACTGTCGTGGGAAGGTTGTGGAAATGCGCCTATATTGGGTAGGTGAGTTCATAGGACGTTTACGCATCACGTTCTACATGTCAGCAATTTTAATGATTTCCGCTAAGGCCGTGCTGCATGGGAAAAACACCAACTGTTACTGCTAAGGATCAAATTTGCCATGCAGGAGTGTTTGTTACGACGCCGAGACTTCCCAGAGTCAGAGCATCGATCCTGACCAAGCTCATGCCGATGCACAAAGAGCGGAATAACTGTCGGGCCGATCCTCGAAAGCATGACGCGACATCATCGTCCGCAGCTTGGATTCTCCGATCAACGACTTGCATGCTACCAAAACACCTTCACACCCACCTCCTACACGCTCCCCACCACACCAGCTTCGACGACGCATCACCGCTCTCTCGACCAGGACATGCCCCATCACCCTCACCATGTCCTCCCTTCTCCTCTTCGAAAACAACATGAAAGAACCCGATGACAATGATCACCACAACCACACCCGCGATGACCGCTCCGAATGGGAAAACCTCATGGGCGCCACTAACCCTCGCGACACGACGATCCAAATTGTCCTCTCCCTCCTTCTCGGCACGACCGCCTTTTTCGCCTTCTGCTTCCTCCGACCACGCTGGAAAAACCTCTACGCTGCACGAAAACGGACATCGAAGCATGCTGGGATCGCGACATTACCTGAGCTGCCGGATACCATGTTTGGGTGGATTCTGCCGTTATGGAGGATCAGTGAGCAGCAGGTTCTGGCCAGCGCGGGATTGGATGCATATGTGTTCTTGACATTCTTCAAAATGGCGATGAAGTTTTTAATTGTGACGCTGGGGTTCTCGTTGGTGGTGATCAAGCCCGTGCATGATGCTTATCCGGACGATGACGATGACGATGATCCCGGGAAGAATGGAACGCACCACAATGATACGGACCTTTGGGTTCGACAAGGGCTGAAGAGGAGCGTGAGGTTGTTTGAAGGGAATGGGACAGGAGGAGGCAACTGGACAGTCCCATTCTTTCCGGAAAATCTGGAATCGGATTACCTCTGGATGTATATTGTTTTCGCGTACCTGTTCTCCGGAATTCTGATATACTTGGTCATATCGACGACGAGGAAAGTGATTGAAGTCAGGCAGGAGTTTCTGGGTACGCAGACGACGGTCACGGATAGGACAATTCGGCTTTCGGGAATACCAAAGGACCTACAGGACGAGGAACGGATCAAAGAATTTATTGAGAGTTTGGAGATCGGGCATGTGGAGAGGGTAGTGCTGTGTCGGAATTGGAGAGATCTGGACAAAGCCATGGCCAAGAGGACGGACTTGCTGAGGAAACTGGAAGAAGCGTGGACGATCCATTTGGGATACCGAAGGATTGAGAGGAATCTGGAGACGTTACCGATTGCGCAGCCGAGTCCGCCGGAGCCGCTGATTGATGCCGATGCGAATGACGATGCGAATGAAAATGGTAATCTGATGGGAAGAAGTGAAGGCTCTGTGAGGCCCTATTCGAAACCCAGACCGAAGACGACGATTCGATACGGACGATTTTGGTTCCAGCGAACACAGGTCGACGCGATAGATTACTACACGGAACGGTTGCGAGAAGCTGACGAGCACGTGATGGAGCTACGCAAGAAGGAGTTCCCGACGACGCCATTGGCATTCGTCACGATGGATTCGGTGGCATCTTGCCAAATGGCGATCCAAGCGGTTCTCGACCCGTCACCTTTGCAATTCATCGCTAAACAGAGTCCGGAGCCAGTTGACGTGATTTGGGAGAACACTTACATCTCGAAGAGAAGACGTATCATTCGCAACTGGACAGTCACGTCAATTATCGTTTTCCTGACGATATTCTGGTCGGTGCTGTTCATTCCAATCGCTGGTCTGCTGAACGTGGAAACAATTGGCAAAGTGGTACCCGGGCTGGCAGATATCCTCAAGGATCACAAGTACATCCGATCGCTCGTCAACACGCAATTGCCCACTGCTATTGCGTCGCTACTGATGGTCCTGGTCCCATACCTCTATTATTACCTCTCCTGGTGCCAGGGTCAGATTTCGAAAGGCGACATCGAGCTGTCAATCATTTCGAAGAACTTCTTTTTCACGTTCTTCAACTTCTTCATCGTCTTCACAGTGCTCGGTACAGCGTCCAAGTTCTATGAAGTCTTTGCGAAGTTTGGTGACGCGATCAGAGATATCCAGAAAGTGGCTTGGACCATGGCGTACTCACTGGGACGACTACTGAACTTCTACGTCAACTTCATCATTCTCCAAGGTGTCGGTCTCTTCCCATTCCGCATGCTGGAGGTTGGCAGTGTGTCGCTATATCCAATCATGTTGATTGGGGCGAAGACACCGCGAGACTACGCCGAGCTCGTCCAGCCTCCCGTTTTCAGCTATGGCTTCTACCTACCAAACGCCATGCTGATCTTCATCATCTGCATGGTCTACTCCGTCCTACGCTCCTCGTGGCAAGTTCTCCTCGCCGGCTTCCTCTACTTCGCTCTGGGACACTACTGCTACAAATATCAACTCCTCTATGCCATGGACCACCGCCAGCAGACCTCCGGTCGCGCCTGGACTATGATCTGCGAGCGCATCTTCATCGGCATGATCCTCTTTCAGCTTACCACTGCTGGACAACTCATCCTTAAAGGCGCCATTGCCCGAAGTGTCATGATGGTCCCACTACTAGTCACCACAGTCTGGGTCATGATCATGTATGGCAAAACGTATCAGCCGCTGATGAGATACATCGCTTTGTCGGCCGTCAAGCGGAACGAACACTACGACCACTACACGGATCGACAGGAACCTACGAGTCACCACAGCACTCCGCGATACGCTGCAAGCCTGAATAGCACGAATCTGGCTCCAGAGACGAGTATTTGGGCTGGACGGGATCCAAATGCCGCGTCTGCAGTGGAAGGCTCGGTGACGTTGGCTGTGAGAACTGAGGAAGAAGGCGCGAAGACGGAAAGGAATCTGCCATTCGTCAATCCCAGCCTTGTAGCGCCGCTGCATGGGGTGTGGATTGGCGATAAGCCAGCGCGGGAAAGTACCACGCAGGCGAGGTTGGTGGATGTTGACGATGAAGGGGAACGAGAGGAAGAAGAAAGAGGGGATGAGCTGGTTTGAAGATCGATGACAGGATCCTGAGACGGGTGTGGTGGATCACGAGACTGAAACGATGTTCATGTTGATGTTTTTTGTTTTGGTGTTCTGATTGTGACCTGGGCATGGATATGGTATGGAACATAGCGGGCGAGCGCGCATGATACCCTATTTGCAGGTTTGCTTTTTGGCTACTGTTTTTGGCATGGAATACTATCGTTACTGTTTATTGTAGAAAGACGTTTTATGAGAACAGAGGGGGGAAGGAGAATGCAGAATGTAAATTTGAACAGAGAAATTCGCATAGAGGTGTGGTCCTCGGCGCATCAGTAACTGTAAAAACATGAGAACAGAATATTCTTGATGAACTTCCAGACTCCAAGTCATTTCCAGGCTCGAGTAGTCGAAGAGGGTTTTCAAGTCTCCGCATTGCAGGCACCAGACAGCCAAGAATCATATCTCTCGCCTCATAGCATGTTGCTATCTCCAGAAGCTCATCAATATTGACGGATTGTCCTTTGCCATGCTGCGTGAGCTCTGCTCTCCTGAGCTTCCTTCAAAAAACTCTGCCTTCACCTCACACCACAGTCCGCCACTGTTCTTCAGTCGGGACCAAGACGCCCAGTAAAGTCAGCTTGAACGATCTGAGACAGAACTCATCATCACCCTTGTATCCCAGCCTCTTCAAGTATTTCACAAGCGCCGGAAACGTCCCTAATCCACTGAAAGACACATGGTACGGGCGCGCCAAAATCTGCGCGCAACAATTCTCAAAGAATTCACGAAGAATGTCTCTCACAATCAATCCGGTTCTGCGGCGAACAGTAGTGCTCAATACGCACCATGCTCTCTTTTCCCCCTCCTTGTTCGGCAATGTATTTATCCCCCTCCATTGGCAAGATAGGATCGCGTGGTCGCAGGGTGGGTCTGTGATGAAGCTGTCTAGCATTTTTTGAGTTGTCCAGTGTCCTGAAAGCATAGTAGTGACGCTGTCGAGGTTCATGAAAACGGGTTGGGCGAAGCCGGTCGCGAATTCCCTGTCTGATACCACAGTCGGGCGAAACAAGGGGTTCAAGTGGACGGGACGCAGTACCACTAGTCTGACCCCGTACGCTCTGTTCGTTGATGCTCGTGAGGTAACAGAAGCGTCGACGGCAACGCGCTTGAAACCTTCCACAGATTGCCCCGGCAGCCAGTGACGAGCTGAAGTGATAGACCTGCACATAAATCGTCAGCGCCGAGTCTTGATCCATCCCTTGCCAGAATACTCACCAAAACCTATCAAGAGGTTCGCTGATTCTCAGAAATAATTTCGATCGTATTGTTGGCGAACTGAGAATTGTTGCATTCCATTTGCGGCAGACTTTACGCAGCTGATCGAGATCAGCATTCGGCAGATGCACGAGGATGAGCTCGAGTAGCTCTGTCGTCGAGAGAACTGAATGACGCAGGCCATCCAGCAAGATCCCGCGAAGAGCTTGACCAGCCTTGCGATGGTGTCGAAGTTGGTAGCGGCGCACCTGGATGCAAGTTAGCAGAATATTTTCGAGAGAAAGAACAGAGAAAACGGCACCTTCGCCGCGATCGCCAGCGTCCAGTCGGGTTGTTTTGGCATCGTTATGTGATTTGACGCTGAGCTAGAAAAGGGACAGTAGCTAAGTGTTCTTCATGTGCAGGTGCGTGTAAAAGCCCGGGCACAGGCTCTGGTTCGAAGAGTGAATGGTCCTGTGAGGCTTCCACTCTTCTCGCGATCTCTGGAGGTCGCCATCAACTTCGACGGAAGGTCCACTTTCATTGCACTACGATCGCGGCCACTTCGAGAGCTCAATGTGTTGTTTCCACATGATTTCCAGGTTCTTCGCGAGACGGGACGCTCAAGAATTCCGCGAGCGTGCACGACGGACGAGGGCACATTTCCTGCGACACGACTCATTCCACCTAATGTGTCGAGGTTTCTTCTGGCCCATACCGCATCACCTTTCTCATGGAGAAAAGGCTTTCGAAGCATGGCTGAGGTCGATCTACTGGTCTTGACCATAGTGGCCAGCACAGAGAGGTCACTTGGTCCAGAGTCAGGACTCAGCCAGCAATAGCGGGCGTTCCTGAGAGGTGTAGCTCAAGGCCATCAGACGTGATGTCAGGCGTTCTCTGCCTTTCCTCCCTGTTCTGAGAAAGGCATTTCTAACAATTTCTTCGAGATTTCTGGCAAGTGCATGAGATAACCAAATCAGAATATGTAAACTTCAGGTTGCTGCAGTGTACTTGGCCTTCTTCAGACTGGTTGCCTCAATGAATGAGCAAAGCCAGAACTCAGCAGAATCAGTCATTGGTGACGTTCTTTCACAGGCTGTGATTGCATCCGCGTCTTCGTGTGCCCGTGTCCAGCGGCTTTGGGCGCAATGCTAATCTCATACGAATGTCGGCCTCGGCTTGCCGTCCAGTGTCTGAAGCGCTTGAGTTTTCGTGATGTGTATGTGATGTGTGTTGTGCAGACAGCCCACACGTTCGTTGTGGTCGGCGGCTGAACCCTTGATTGGCCAAGCACAACATCCTTGTCACAACTGTCCTTCCGCCACACTCGCACTCCAGACCAACTTTGACGACATGTCCTGTCCTGGAACACATCACCACCACTATCGGGACGATCTTCTCAACATTCCGTACCTGGTACACGCTCACAATCTCGACCAAAGGTAGCCAGGCGAGGTACCTGGTCCTGCTGATAGCCCTGCCGCTACCCAGAACGGATCTGTGCTTCCGTACTTCCCAACCGCGTTTGACAGCGGCAACGAACTGCCAAACACGTACCCTTCTCTTCGTATCCGCAACATCACAATGTCTCGTCAAGCACTGAGCAAACGGTCAGCTTGAGACAGCGACGGTCAAACACGAAAGCAGCAACCCTTTTGGGAATCATGCGTGATACAGGACAAAAATAGACGAGCATCACAACGTCCTCGAGGGACATGAATCTTGCGAAAGGAACAGAACTTGAGCCATCGGGTCACAGTCCGAACCACGAAATCTGGCATTGACTGTGCCGGTTCACGAGAGGTGCCGACAGCTGCAAGCGCCCTGACAAGACATGTATCTCGAGTTCACAAACGCCTTGCGGCCTGACGACGGCGCTGGACTGAACATCAGCGGAGTGCTGTGGAGCTACTTTGTCATCAACCCCAAGTCATGAAGGGTCAGCTGTTCATCTCCGAAGGCGTGGAAGTCTTGCTGCCTGACGACATGCAAGAACAGCCATGCCGATATGCACAAGCGTTATGGAAGATACCACCAACGCGATGCTCCTTCAATTCCGGTGTGACTGTGTAGTCATTGATCAACTGGAAAGGTTTGCGAGCTGCAGTGGAAGATAGCGGCCGAGCTGGTGCGGCATTGCAGCGCCATCGCCGGGCGACCTGCTATCCTGATCTGCGCTGGTAGAAGATTCTGACATACAGCATCCGCTCAAGAGATATTTCGAAGCATTGAAGGGCAATTGCTGGCTGTCTGACACATGTCCAAAGCTCGCAGCTCCAATCTGTGCGATAGCAGCCTCCTCAACAGTACTGACCATATACCTACCTCCTAGCCTAGGTCTCGTCCAGAGTAGCACTATGCATTTTGAACTCATGTCGAAGACCACACAGGGTCCAGTTCGCAGCAGATCATCGCCACCGGCTCCGTGGTCGAGGGATTTGTCAGGAATAGGCCTTCGTGCCCGACTTGCATTGACAGCTGTGTGCCGGTCACCATTGAGAGGACTGATATTACCCTTTAGGGAATGTACAGCACACTGTAGCAACTATGTGCACATACAAGCCAAAGCACAACTGAGAGTATGCTGCACCCATGCACGAATGCGCAAGCGTCGAGGCGTATTTCGAGAACGACTGCCCGCGTCCTCCTCTCATTTACCAGTTCGAAAACATAGTTTTATTTGCAAGAAAATATTTGATTGGCCTTCTACAGCAGCACGAATACCCAAAGCCGAATGCCGATGCAAGTTGACTCAGCACCGACACGCAGCGCCAGACGAACGCCTCTGCGAAGTGGCGAGAAGCGACACCGCTGGGATGATCCGGCAGCGATTCATGAACAACACGTGAGATTCCCGACTCGGTGCTGGTGGTGGCGTGCTTGACCCTCGAAAGTGAGAGATGGGCCCGAGAGAATGATTAAGGCAGTCCTCCAGAACACATCCCTCGGCTCATTATTCGTGCGCACAGCACGAAGAAGGCTTCTCCGGAAGATCTATAGCACCGCAAAGTTCTTTGCGCGTGTCAGGGAACAAGTCCGACCCATCTGCGACGCGCAAGACGAATTGCGCGATTACAGCCAGAGCACAGGCACCGCCCGAGACGAACTCCGCCACTCCACCACAACGATTCAACCACAGCACAGACACTCTCACTAGAAAGACAAAAAGTTGCGCAAACAAGACGAAAGGCAACAAGGGTGACGATCCAAAATTGGGACATGACATGAAGACTGGCATTGGCCTCGCTGCACGTGTCATGTACCTGCATAAAAGCCATGCATGGTGCGGCGACCACCACAAGGCTGGGTTGGATTTTCGCCGCGAATCCAACCTAACCCGTACATTTGGAGCAAAGTGGTTTCTAGTAGCTCGCTAGATTGATCTGAAGCATTAATCATTTCGTTGGATCATCTTTCTTGCAGCCTGAGATGAAGAGGTGTCGTTGCGCTTGCGATACTGAGGTACATGCACGCAAGATACATCAGATGTATACATGCCTGATGGGGATAAGGCAAGTGAAGGCCGAACTTGCAGCTCTTCCTCTTGCCCATTTGCATTCCTTTACTTTGTTCTAAGTCATGACTTGCATGAGAATTCCACATGGCTTGCATCTGCGTGAATGCCTAACGAAGATGCGAGTACAACACGTACCTTTGACCTGTTCGCCGAGATGGGATCTACTGTGCATAACACCAACAACCACACACCAGATCAGCCTAGAATGATCTCTATCCCTATGCAGAATAAGCCGCAACACATCTCCTTCTCCCCCTCGCGCAAAAACTTCCACAATCACCGCACCGCATCGCATCCGCAGCGTGTATGCCCAAGGAAGAAGTCATGGCCAGAATCATCCTTCTCTCCTCTTGCCCATCCGCTTCGCGTTGGTGGTGGCGAGGAAAATCGCCAACACAACAATTCCAATTCTCGTTCCTCTTCTTACGACTAGCCGGCATGAATCCACACCAAATGACGCAAATCCCCAACGGCTTCCATACCATCTCCAGTCAGTCTTACTACTCTATGCATCCACGGCAGAACCGGCCATGTTTCAGTCTTTTCTATGTACTGTACTGTATACTGTTCAATCTATTCGAGGCATTCCACAATTCTCTTGAGCGAATCAAGCAATACACATAAGTCATGTCATGTCATGGCATCTCAACTTCACACGCGAAAAGCGACTCCACACGCGCATAGAGTGAAACTTTGATAATTCTTTATGTGTGGGTGTGCAATGATTCATCTTGATTACTGATAAATGGTTGGGCTGGTGCTGGGCCATGTGGTATGGTGGCGGCGGCGGCGGCGGCCATGTGGGTGGCGAGATGTTCAGTCGGAGTTGACTCCTGCTCCTGCTGTTGTCGAGTCGGGCTGCGATCTAGCGGGTACCTGTTTGTCTAAGGAAAGCGCGACAGGAGGAAGAGTGTGGTATGGGAGAAAGGAAGTTGGAACATAGACAATTGGTTGAAGTCGATAGCTTTTTTTGCGTCTTCTCTGACTTTCCTCTATGATACAAGTAGGTACAATGACAGCGAATAGGTGTGTTGTAGCGCGCTCAAAAGACATTTCACATCTCCTCGACCAGCGCGGAGAAGTGCCTCCAACAACTGGTAGGTTGTATAAAGCAGTACAAAGGTGGAAGGCAATGACCATCAATGAAGACTTCCAGTCATTGCCACCTCCGTCCCTCTCTCCAGCAGCGCGCCCAACACAAATGAAAGGTTATAATTTACAGGTTTCGCGGTAACAAGGCGCAGAGCAGAAGCAGTGGCGACCCCAGACAGCAGAAAAGCATTATATTGTACAAGCGAATGTAACAGTTAATAGGATGTGCAAGAAGGTAAGAAGTCGAAGCGTCTTCGTGCTGTCGTCCGTGTCCGAAGAGAAGTCGCAGAGGGTGAGGCTGATGTCAACCATTTCCCACAACAGTGAAGCGCCATGTCCCATGTTCCCTTGTTTTTTGGTAGTATCCCGGCGTAACGACATCAATTTCGTAGCGTGTCTTGGTCCCTTTGCAATGTACGGCGGTGGTCATTGCTTGGAGCGTCGTCATGAAGTAAAGGAAAGGAGGAGAGTATGTTACTCGTCTCGCTTCCTCTTCCTGGCAGGCTTGCGGTCGCCGTTGGGGGAGTAATCGCCGTCGGAGTAGCTGACACTGGAGCTCGAGCTGGAGCTGGAGCCACCAACCTGGGCAGTTACGTCGAAAAGCATGGCACCGAGCTCGCCGGCATCAGGTGATACCCGATGTTGTTGCGGTGGGTACTGGTGAGGCTGAGGTGGGTACTGCTGCTGCTCCTGCTTCGGGCGGATTACGGAGCCGGCGTCGCCGCAATTAACGGACTCGATGGGCTGGTGCATGTGCTGCTCGCCGGGCTGCGAGAGGACACCCATGACCATGGTGCCGGCGCCATGGGTGCGCTGGTGCTGACTGAGGTTGTCGGAGCGGGAGAACTTCTTGCCACAGTCGGTGCACTCAAAGGGCTTCTCGTGGGTGTGCAGGGATCGGTAGTGGCGCTTGAGGTGTTCTTGTCGGCGGAAGCGGCGGCTGCACAGCGTGCACACGAAGGTCTTGGAGGGATCGTCGGTCAGCGACTGCTTGCGGCCGCGGCGCGACACGCTGCTGCTCTGGGCAGGGGTCGACGCGGCGGTCTCGTTGTTGTCGGAGGAGGCCTGCGAGGGCGCGTTGGAGGTGGGCGCCGACGTGCCCTCTTCTTGGGCGGAGGAGGCGGGCTGGGCAGCGTGCTGTACGTGCTCCTTCCTGTTAGTCTTGCGCTTTGGCTTGCTGTGTGCGGCGGCGGAGTGCTCAGGGATGGGGTAGTCGGAGATGGGTGGAGAGTACGCGCCCGTCGCAAGTTCATCGTCGCTGAAGCTCTCCTCGCTGAAGAAGCCATCGTCTTCGAAGCCGACGGCGGAGAGGCGTTGGCGCTTGGCGCCGTTGTACTGGATGTCGTGGCTGGCGTACGCGACCATGCCCCCGAATTCGTCTTCGACGTCGAGCTCGAAAATTGGCTCAAAGGTTGGGAGGCCGGCGTAGAAGCGAGGCTCGGCGGCTTCCGCAATGTGGACCTGCGGGGCTGCCAATTCACCACCCTTGACCACCAACTTTTCGAGCTCGTCGCCGCCGCACAAGGCAGGCATCGCCGCGAACTCGACTCCAGATGTGCCTGCCATGAGGTCTCGTGGGTCGCACACATCCTGCTCCGAGGCCACTGATCGTGGCACGGGCGAGGGCGATGGCGAGTGGTGCGTCGATGTCGCACCGCTGGCAATCTCGTACGACTGGCCGCAATCCGCAGCAGAGATGGAGTTGTTGTGCAAGAACACTGGAGTCATGGGAGGCGAGCCGGGGCGTGTGCTCCAGTCTCCTCCTGCCAGCACTTCTGAAAAGACCTCCTCTTCACAGCCCTGCTTGACTGCAGGAAATGCAACCATCTGTGGCTTCGCGAAGAAGACGCCTTGGCCGTCTACGGGCGTGGGCTGGATGCCGCATGTCGTTGGTGGTGTGGATGCAGAGCTAAAGGATCCGGAAGACGCGGACAGTGTAGGCGTCGCTGGGAAGTAGCTCGGGCATTCGGTGTTGACCACCAAACCTTGAGCTTCCGGCTGTGCGTGCACGTAGTAGGCTGGCTTTTGATGTTGGCGAGGCGAGGCATCGGGTGTGAGCATTGGTGGAGGGCCATAGATCTGAGCATGCTGCTGGAAGTGCGCGTACGAGTTCGCAGACTGTGGTCGTTGTTGCATGGGCTGTTGCTGAAAGTACATTACTTGGCCGGGACTGGATGGAACGATGGCCATTGGCAGCCCATGTGGGTACTGAGGGTGTGCCGTGAAGTGGCCATGCTGCTTGTTGTCTGGACTCGGCTCCGGTTGGTAGTAGAAGAAGGGTGATTGACCCATTGGTGGGGTCGTTTGTGAGTACTCCATTGCGAGGGACTGATTGATGCTGAGTAGCAGTTAGCTGGCCGTTCATATGCTGGGCGCCACATCGTTGTCCGCGATGATGTCGTGATCGGTGACTGACCGGATAAATTCCTAGATTGCAGCAAAGCTCCCGAAACGCATCCAAGATATGTTTCGAGAGTGGCGTCGATTAAGTTGTGTGGATTGTCGTGAACAGGTGGTATGCACTATACAGGGTCCAGGCAGACAATACAGATCGCGATCCAAGTCGACGATGGTGGTGGTAGAGAGTGTGGTGATGGTTTGGGGAGTTGGTCGCTGGGCGTGGTGATGATGGTATGTATCGTCGATGGTCGTACACGGCGGGTGTATGTGGGTTAACAGTTCCTAAGGAGTGACGAGGTGGTGGTCCCCTCTGAATGCACAAAAGCACAGATCGGATTGGCACCTTAAAGGGAACAGGACAGTGATAAGAAGAAAGAGCAGAGATGACGATTGATAGAGAGGGACGGTAGAGAACGACCAGTTTAAGATAAACCCTGGACCCAGGCGTTGGAACTGCGAAGAGCAGCGATAAAGACAGATCAGCGGGCGCGGCGCTCGAAGGTCATGCCCAAAAGCGTTAGCCAGGTACAAAAGTTAGTGCTGCGGTAGTCCACGCGCGATTCGAGCTGGCTCATGGGGACCGCTC
>JAASLG010000619.1:0-17909 GCA_013365235.1 Cercospora sesami | reverse complement strand
CTCTCAGTCTTCTTAATCACTTTGATCCGATCGCCCTCTCTGAACGGCAGATCCTCCGGAGTCTGGCCTTCGAAGTCATACAACGCTGTGACATACAACACTGTAGCCGAACCAATCCGTTTGACTGGAACAGGTGGCGGAGGCTTCTTCTTCGCGGCCGCAATACTGGCCACTGATGCACCAATCGACTGCGATGACTTTTGTCGATTCAAATGTGGCATGCCCGTGTTGACGGTAGAGAAGTAGTCGTTGTTGGAGGACACGCGTGAAAGAGCGTTCGGAGGTGTAACATAGTGTGCTGATGGAGTCGAAGCTTGTGATTCCGTGTAGGTTGGGGGAGCCTGCGCTGGATAAGTCGGTATAAGTCCTCCTGGCGATTTGCGGTCTGCTGGGTAGCCGTTGGCGGTCGTAGATGGCATGCGAGGCTTGTTCGCAGGAATACCAGGAGATGGGAGCGGTGAAGCACCAAACCTCGGTGAAGGTGATGGCATAGCCCCTGGCCGTGGTGGTTTTGGCGGTGCATCTTCCTCCTCTTGTTCAGCTCCCGGATATGTGATCTGCTGCGGTCGAGGGCTGGTGCCATTGCTACTACCTGCTGGACGAGGCACTGGTGGCGCTGACTTTCCTGGCATCGAAGCTTTTCCGCGTGAGACCAGCGCCGAAGACTTAGTCCTAATGCCCAGTCCTGTGTAGGTATGCTCCGCGGTAGGCGTGTTCATAGCCAAGTGAATGGCTTTTCCTCCCCTCAGCAATTCCGAGTGCGACTCCCACTCCTTCCGCAGGCTCGAGAATTCCGAGTCCCAAACAGAGACGATCTCGCCATCACTCGGTGCCGGGCTCGGGATGCCCTGATGTCTGCAATATGCATCCAAGCTCGTGTACAGCTGCCCCACGAGTGTTGTCTGAATCTCAATCTGAGCCGTGAGAAGGAACGGTAGCAGCGCCTGAATAGCTTCGATCACAGGCGGGAAATATTGCTTGATCTGATCATCAGCTGTCTGATAATCAATCTGCGCTTGTTGAAGATCCGCTTCGTGCTTCGCCAATGCAGCCTCCTCTTTCATGGTCTTGACTTCTTTCTTCCGTGCGTGTTCAGCCCTACTGAGAAACCGCTCGAAATCCACCTTCATATTCTCACGGTGTTTCATGGTTTTCTGGAGGGACTTTGTTGCTGCTTTGGCCTCCTTCACCGGTCTGACAATTTTGTTGTCGATCATGCCAATCTCCTGCTTCAAGTCGGCCTTCAGCTCACTGTACATCTTCTGCAATCCAAGACATTTCTGCATCTGCTCGTGGGGCGTTTGCACTGGTGGGCTGCGGTTCGTGGTGGGCTCGGGCGGTGGTTCGATGGGTTTGTAAATCGAGGCGAAGGCTTCGGAGGCGTCATATTGGTATTTGAGAATCTCTTCCCAGCCATTGCGCCAGATGGTGATGTCCTTCTCAAGCTAGAAAGGTGTCAGCTCGAGTTGACTGCCAGGAAGCTGAAGTCGAATTGCGTACGCGCAGGAGCATGTCATCCGTGGCCTTGAATTCCGCAATGACAGATCCAACATCTTGCTGATCCGCCGACCTCTTGCTGCCGACCTTGTGTGCAGTGCGCTGCACCGTCTTGAACATGTTGAATGGATTGCTGCTGAAACTCGAACGTGGTCAATCGCCAGCTGCCCTGATTCCAATGCTCAGCGGAGCAAGCTCAATGGCTTCCGGGCTCAGTCGCGCGAAATGCAAGGAAGATGGAAAGACAAGAAAGTTAGCACGAAGTGAAGCTTCCGCCGCACGTTCACCGGTCTTGCCGCAGCGCAAACAAAGTGGAGCGAAGTCGAGTGGGCAGTTCCTTGCTCACGACCATGTCGTGTTGTGTTGTACGCGTACGTCACCTTGCCAAAATGCTTGTCTCTGCGCGTGCTGTACGAGCTTCTGCTCATCAAACTGCGAGACTAGCCAGATTACGAGCGAGATACAGAACACAGGGAAGAGCTGCAAATCAGCCGCGTATCTCTTCACCCACGTGTTCTGCCTGCAGTGAATGAGGAAGGAGGAATAGCAGAGGTCCTTGCAGGTCGAGAACACCAGCCCGCGGGGTTCAATGTGAAACTCTATACTGTAGCAGCTCTGCTCAGCCACAAGCCACACGCCGCCACGACAGCGACAAAAGGGTCGAGATCTCACCTTCTTCTCTGGGTCGGAGAAAGGAGATCTTGCATGACACTGACCATGATTCGAGCAAAACAGGACTAGCAAGCGAGTCAAGAACCGAGACAACGGTGATGCCATATGCTCGGTTTCTCAAATCCCCTTTGCGGCAGCCACTTCAAAAGCTACCATTGTGCTACTCAGCTGAGACATGCAGTAGCGCTGGTCGGCGGTACCACATGGGCGGCGTCGAGTCTGCGCGAAGAGTTCCTATTATGTCCTTTCGTAACTGTCATAAATGGTAACGATGATGCTTTCAAGGTCTGATCGACAGAAACGATGTCATCAATGCACTCCTATTCTTACAGCTTACTCTCCACAGATCCATCATCTAGGCCACCACTCATTATCGCTGCTTCGTCTCTTCCGTACAACACCCATTCTTTGCCGCCGCTCGTGCTCCACCAAGCATGGCACACGCGACTTCGTTCCGGGTCAAGCTCTCCACTAGAGACGAGTATATGCCAGAAATGATTCTTGCAGTGCTCTCGCATTTTCATGTCTTGTATATCGTGAATCATGTCCGCCGTGATAGGTAGCCATTCGTCAAGTAGATCCAGTGGAATTTGCGTGAGACCGTCGATGACGGTCAATGTGAGAACGGCCTGTTCGGACACAGCCACTGGCGACTCGACCGCCGCTTCTGGTGAGTCCGAGCGAATGGGTATAGGTGAAGTCTGTGCATTCAGTGCTCGCTCGTGGAGAAGATCAAGGAGCACTGCCGGCATCATTGGTTGCTCGACTGCCAGTGATGAAGGCGGCGATGTAAGCTTGAGCAGCGACTTGAATGCCAGTCGAAATTGGCGAGCGGAGAGGTTAGATGGGAAGACTCTGAACAGGGAGTCCACGTAGAAAGGTAGATTCGCAATCGTTGCTTGAGCATTCTGCGGCGCAGAGAATACCGCCAGTGTGACGCTATGAGCGGCTTCAAAGACTGGCAGAAGCGGTCCTTTGCCGCCTGCTGCCAGGTAAGAGGTCACTACTGGCACAACAACTTCGGCTGTGAGGTGAGTTGGCAGGGTCAAAGTGAAGTGCTCCACTGTATTGAGGAAGAAGAGATCGAGAGTCCGGTCCAAGGGGTACTCCGCAACTTTTCCAATCTGTGGTGGCTGAATCTCGCGCAGGAACGACTCGACCTCTCCAGGGTACTGGCTGAGTATGTCCATCGCTGTATAGTACACAAAGTTGTACTGCGAGAATGTCGACATGCCTTGGCGAGTAGTGACGAAGTAGATATTGCGGAGCACATGAAGTGTCTGTTGCGCGATACCAGGTGCCAGCTCATCGCGAGCAAGCATTGGGTCTCCTAGCATGCGGCCCAACACACTTCGCATTAAAATGACACTGGCGAATAGGACAGATTGCAAAAGTTTGAACAACGCAGGACTTGTAGTCGTGATTGTATGTTCGTCCAAAAATTGGCTTTGCTCGGTGCTTTCGACATTGGACAGCCTGTTCTGGCGCCATTGCGTGATAAGAGTTCGACCAAAGTTGCTCAGGTCATCCAATGCGGCAGTGACAAGCCAGTGCTCCCGGACCTGTTCGATGGCATGTCCTATGAGTCTCGACAATGGTCCAAGTGATTTAACTAGAGGGCCTGACGACATATGTTGTATTCGCTGATAAGACTGTGATTGTTCTGGCCACCTGAGCTTGCCATTCCCAGTGACTAGTATATCTCGATCGAGGGCTCCAAGGAAGTAAGCCGATTGCAATCCTTCACTGGAATGGAACGTGGTCTTCATCAGCACGGGGAGGAGAAGGTCATAGTCCAGCTTTGACCTTTCGAAGTTCGACATGATAGGAAAGCAGTGGTTCAACACAAGTGTGATTCCACCACAGCCCACTTCGTCATCATCCAGCGTTTCTTCGAGTGCGAGGTTCGCCGCGGTTACTAGTGCGCTTTCCAGTTTATGTCGCATGCTATTCGAAATGTTCTCGTCATCGGGATTGCCGAAGCCAAGGAGCAGCCCTGCGATGGCCAGCAAATGTCGCCATCTGGGAGAGTGGTCATCAGCGCCTTGAATGACAGCCTCAATCCAGTCATCCTTGGCAAGTGTGCGCTCATGTTGAAGTTGCGAGAACTCGGCATCAGGAACTTTATCTCTCACGGCATTTTCGTGTTTGATGAGAGCTTGAGCAGCAGAATGGAACACGCTAATCATGCGCATGCACGATCGCAAGCCTTCCGGGTAGGCCCATATTGCTGGAGCTGAGAGGAGCTGACTTGTCAATAGCGTGACATTGAGAGGATTGTTGAGTGTAGTCAGAAGTGATGATGCTGTCCCAAAGAGCCTATGTCCTGTCAGGCGGTTACAACAAACGCGACTCAGACTTGGCTGACCTTGGAGTATCTTGCTGGTCGGTATACGTCTGCAAATGCCTCAGCAGCGTGCCCAGGAGGCGATCGCCAGGCATCTTGCCTCAAGACAAGCACGATTCGATAAGTCGATTGTTCTGTCGCGTACCGTGATGGAGTGAAGGTGTTGTTAGTATCGTGAAGTCAATGCCGAGGCCCTGGCTGCGAAGCTGATTGGGCTGCTTGGTTGGCCCTTGCATCCTTGCACATGCTCAAGTCCGAGCGTTCTGGCTTCCAACATCAACATCAGAGCAGACATGCAATTGATCTGACAATCAGGAGTCCCATCAACAAGCTCCGATGAACACCCGAAACCTCGCACGTATTCCAACGGAAGCAGGGTCATGAGCCAACACTCAGCTCCCATCAGCACTCCAGCAACATCAAAACATGGCGTAAGTCCAGTCCTCAACTCCCACCACTCCCTCTTTCCCTCATCAAAACTGACCGAACCCCAGTAACCGATTCCTCAAACAAGAAGTCTACCAAAAACCACTCTCCTACGAACCTCCCGCCTTCCCATCCCTCTACTGGCCCTTCCCTGTTAGCGGCCCCCAAAATGTCTACCTTTACGACGTGGAGTCCATGTGGCGCTTCACACTCTACTGGACACTAATTTGCGTGGGCGGCGTACACTTGATAGCAGCAGCCTACGCATGCGCCATGCAGTGGCGGAATTGGAAAGTCATCTGGATCGTGCCACTAGTCTATGCCGTGATTGGCGCGACCGAGGCGGTGATTGCTGGTTGTGTTACGGGGATTTTGTGAGTGATCTCGATGGCAGATTCTAGTGTGGATCATGGGCTGACTGGTTTGTAGACTCGCTGGCTGCTATACTGCTGGCTTCTTCCGTATGTCGACGTGGATTCCTTTCGCATGGGGCATCACGAATTCTCTGGTCCTCATTCTGGCATCTTTCGCCATACAAGGTGGAATGTGATGCCGTTGCTGGCAAGCCAACGGGCGATACCATCCGGCTAGACCACTGAAGTGCCAAGTGCTTGAGATAACGCGGCCATTTGGGCACGGCCGCCGCGCAGGATCTGGTCACAACGGCTTTTAATCTAAGAAGCATCACGGGCCGTGTGGATCTCGCTTCCCTTAGGATGGAATGGAATGAATTTCAGACCTCAACACTTCACGCCGAAGCAGTGGCCGATGCACAGAAGGCGCAATTCAGCACTGATCAAATCTCCACTTGGTCTTGCACATTCTGTTCATTTAACGAGGAAGTCGGCCGTTATTCTAGTGCTGTATAAGCCTACGGCCTCATAAAGATACCATCATTTGTCGTCTAGAAAAAGGCATTCGGATTCTCCAACCTCCTGCGAGCACTTCCGATACCATCATCACCACCTTCCTGGTTCTCACCAAGCCAAGGCTTCTTCGCCTCACCCAGAACTCCTTCAGTACCGTAGTAGATGAAGTGCCCAACCATAATCAGGACGAATGCGATGGGGTACATCCAGTGAATCGAGAGATTGAAGATCTTGATTCCAACAATAACGCCCCAGAAGTTGCCGGTCAACAGACCAATGTTCAAGAACGCTGCAGATGCCATGCGGAGCAGAAGAGGGACTGCCGAGTAAAACCAGGTCAAAAGTAGGGTGTATCCGACAAGATATGCGCCGACTTGGCCGCTCCACTGCGCAGCGCGGAAAGATGCTCGGTCGAAGATGGCGGCCTGGACACCGTTGATGGGCATGGCCCAGAATGCGAGCTGACCAATGACTTCGTACATTGGTCGCTTGGAGACCAAGAATTCCTCAGCTACATTGGTCAATCCGTAGAATGTAGCGCCGACCAATGCGAAGAGATCTCCTTTGACAGCATCCTTTGCTTGCCCTCCGTTCGTGCCACGAATATGATCCGATGCAACGAGGATGCCAAGTCCACCGCAGCAGATCAAGATTCCAGCGTATTGCAGCCAGTGGTATCGTACCTTGAGAAAGATGATCGAAACCAGTAGAACAACTGCAATCGCCCAGAAGTTGATCAGTTGCGCAGAAAGAATAGTCGTGTAGTTGTACGCAAGTACAGTGAAATAATTGCCTTGCACATCGCAGAATCCAAGAATGAAGTAGCGCCAGCCATCCTTGTAGATCATCTTGCCCCATTTCTTGAAGCCATATTTGTAGATGGTGATACTGGTATAGATGGTGTTCAACAAGATGTAGTTGAACAAGCTCTGAAAAGCCGGAATAGCCCAATTCTCTTCGCGCAGCAGAGAAGTAATTGTGTTCGTTCCGGTAATCGTCACAGCCAGAGCCTGAGACAAGAGTAGAATGAAGTAGAATTGCGGCTTTTTCAAGTACGCAAATCGACCTCCTTCACGTCGCTCAAGCTCTGCAACAGTCGTTTGGACCGGACGCTGATCCGAAGGGTCTGCGCCAACCAGATGGATCGGGCCATGTCCAGAGGGAGTCTTGAAATCCGTTGGAGAGTCTGGAGAGCTGTTCGTTCCCTTCGGCTCGATTGTCACTCTTTCCACGGGTTCGCTTTCGATCTCTGCACGGCCGGATGCATTCTGCTGCGCTGCAGCATCGGTAACTTCCTGCTTCGACATAGTGACGATAAGCACGCGGCTCAATTCCAAGCTCGAGTCAGCTGTGCCGTGCCCTGCAAAGCTATCAAAAGTGGCGGCTGCAAGCAATCGGAAAGGCGTGCGCGCAACGCAACGGTATCGCGGGCTTCGCTTGCTGGAGCTTTTTGGGAAATGGCGTGAACGCAAAGCCCGAAGTCGTCCACGAGGTGAGAAAGGCTATCACTGAAAGTAGTGTAGTGAGAGGGGAAGAAGAAGGAAAGATGAGAACACGAAGATGGTGTGGTTTTCTTTTTTCCCGCTGAGAGCAACCAGCCCTCTCCTCTTCTGGCTTTCTCACCCAATCTCGTGCTCCCACGCACGTGGGCGCAAGCTACTGCACCCACTTTCGCACCCAGAAGGGACTAGATGCGGCCCAGAAGGCGATCGGCTCGTCGCTGCCGAACGTCGAAAGTCGTCCACGGCTTCTTTGGGAATACGCAGAGCAGCTTTTGTGGTTAGGCGTTTGAGCATTGATGATGTGATGATGGCTGCAGGGCGTATATTGAAGGCTGGCGAGGCTTGTGCCTGCCGTGAAGAAGCAAGCCGCAAACGAGAGATGTGAAGATCGATCATGGTGTGGTGCACTGTGCGCCGCGCTTGAAGTTTCTGACTGCGACCGCGACCGCGACCGAGGTTGACCGCCAAGACGCAAGGATGAGCTGGCACGAGCTCGTGGGATGCCTGCTTTTGGCGTGGCTCGCACGAGACTGCATCTGACTGCCATGTGTACTTGGAGACATGGGAAATGGACACACGTGGTCGGTAATGTGTTCGTACAGCTAATCGTGTTTGTACTGCTGCTATCAAGACAGGGCTTTGTTGCGCCGACGAAATGCTCTCAAGAAGATTCAGTGTCTTTGCCTGCAAGACTCACCATGTCTGCAATGGTGGTGCCAGTCGCTCGAAACGCTATCAAGCTCACAAAAGGAAATATGTCTGATCGTCAAGATCTCAAGCCGCAGCCTTGCTCTTTCTGCGGAAACTCATGCTCATGCGACTCTTCTTCTTGTCCTCGACTGGGACTGGTGGCGCAACTGGCTTGGAAGTCACAGCCTCAGCAGCTTTTGTGGCTACTTCGACAGTGACCTTGCCGCCATGAGTAAAGTATGTGCGTGGTTTTGAGGAGACTGTTGTGTTGGTAATGACCGATGCTGCACGTGAATGAGGCATGCTGAGCATGCGGCCGTCGTCTGATGAGGACTCGCTCCCGCTCGGGCCTATTTCGAAGCCTGTGAAACGAGTTAGTGTCAGGAACATTGTTCTAGGTGTGGGCAACTTACCATATGTGTGGGATTGGGTCTTCTTCAGTGCGGATGGTAGTGGGGGTCGAGACCCATTAGCGACGCTGCCGCCAAAGTGTGTCGTTGTACGCCGCGAATTTGCGCCCGTGGGACGCATAGGAGGATGTAAAGTGCTATTCGAGAAGCCTCCAACAAGCGCCAGTTTGGCGTAATGTGCGGGATTGGGCAGCTGACCAGGTGCGATTGGGGTCGGCATTGTCAGAGCTGATGTCTGAGGCGGCGAATTCGACCTCCTTCGAATGCTTGGTGCGCCGTCTGTTTTTGGGATCTCGCCTCTGTATGCGAACAAGCCCGGACTCGCTGGGATGGACTCGTCTTCCGGGACATTGTTCTCTGGTACAGAGCTCATCGCTGGACGAACATAGGTCTTGGTGAGCTCAGACAGGCTCTTCTCGCTGGCGGATCGAGACATGCGCTTTGACTCTTGTGTAGGCACTGCTGCGTGCAGCATCTGGTGGGAAAGCGTTTTCTGTTCTATAATGGGCTCCTCGGTGATCTCTTCGGCTGGCTTGACAGGTGGCGTGTCGTGCGCCGCCGCCTCCTCCGCATGAGGCTGGTCGTCTTCCACGTGTGGCGCTGGGATGGCTGCCGACGTCGGTAACGGCGCTGCTGGCTGAGACACCAACGGTGAAACATCACGTTCTCCCACCGCCGGTGAGTCTTGGGTCGCCGGAGCCGGTGCTGTGACTGAACTCTGCTGGTGTGTGCTGATATTTGCAGGCGCGTGAGCTGGAGCGCATGTTCGCACGCGCCCAACGACACGGCCATACTCGTCAATGACTTCTCCATTTGCGTTGGCCTTCTGGCGAACGCAGTCCAGGAGGTCACCTTCCACAAGCTCTCCTATAGCATCGCCCTCTTCGTCAAGTATCTTGCCTTTCTTGTTTACCTTGAAGCCTTCCAATACTGACAGCGGAGGTAAGCTTCCAACTCGATTTTGGCGTGGATCTACAGGACTGATGTGTGCGGTGCTGGACTGAGACGATTGTCGCCTTCGCGGATGGGATTGTTGAATCTGTACATGGGGTTCTGCTTGGTGCTGCTCAGGTGTGGCAGATTCGGCATCATGGTTCGATAGCCATAGCGAAGCAGGCCTCGACGTCAGTTCGTCGCTTGTTTTGTACTGCTCCAATGCTTGCAGCGATGGCATTGGCTCTGCATCGTCTTCGAATCTTGTACGCTTGCTGACGGACTTGTTTGATCTGATCGACCGGGAATCCGAATTTAGATCTAAAGGAGAAACGTTGCCGATGCCCTTATGCTTGGGAGAACTCTCTCTTCCGCGGGATTGTTCGTCGGTATACAATTTGAGTTCGGGCATGGTTTGGGTGAGCTGGAGATAGCTTGTAGAATAGTCGAGCAAGTTGAGCTCGCTTGGAACACGAGAGTGTGCGGCAGAGATGGGGTCGGCGGACTCGTACCCAGAGTCTGAAGAGGCGTGAGGCGTGTAGTAGCCTCCTGGCGTGCTGTGCTTCTTGGGAGCAGAAGCGGCCGCAAAGTAGTCGGAACTGCTGCGATGTTGGTACTTTGGTCTGTAGGCACTTGGTCTCTCCTTGAAAGCCGGTGGCATTGGGATGGACTCCGCAGGGTTGTGATAAACATCTTCGCCGTCACCAATGTCCTGATGGTAAAGCTGACCGCTAGGCGACGCAGGAGCTGTCATCGATCCGCGTGTATATGCTGCTCGCTGGAACGAGCCGTCATGTCTTGGAATCTCAATTCGGCGGCTTTCGATAACGCTTGTTTGATGGCCATCCGAAGGAGTGCCTTCGGAAGCGTCCTGATCGGTGACTTTGGCAGACCCATGCCTAGGAACGAACTTTTTCGTGACTTTGGTCTGAACAGTAGACTTCTTGAGCTCCTCCGTTGCAGAGGTCTCCTTGCTCGACTTGCCCTTTCGAGAGAAAAGTCCCATCGTGAAGAGGTTGCACGAGTCTGAACGACCCGCTACGATGTGGAAGAGGACAAAGGTGAGAACGATGCAGACTATCTGTGTCAAGTTTCAGCGGGAAGACTGGTCATCACACAAGGGAGGGACCACCTACATACTTAGCTGCACTCCATGCCGCGCAGTGGTACACGAGCACGGCGCAACAGATGACAGCGATCGGCTCTATTCCCGATCGAGTCTCTCACCTATGGCTGAAGCATATTCCTGTTAACGTTGTAGCCGCCTCTGCACGGCATCAAGGGCTAAAGCCAAAATGCTTTACGAGGTGCAGCCATGCGGCATCGGCACTACCGGCTGGTTGTTACGTGGACGTCCTCTTATTTAGTCCTCCAATTGGTATAGCACGTAACTCTCGAGCAGTTCATGCTAACTCAGATGCAATGACAGTTCCAAAGTGTCAAGCTTACCTGCCAGCATGGGATTTGCATGCACTGACGCGTGGTGAACACGCGTTTGAGAAGGAAGACGCTTGACTGCAACCATGTCCGTCTTGCACATGTGCATGATGCAGTTTGAGCTATGACAAGCTCTATCATGCCGCCAGCCGGCGGCAAGACTGTAAGCTGCCGTTGGATCGACTTGCGTGAAAGACGTGCATTTCTCACAAGCTCTCAACGGTACGCCTCCGAGCTGGCGCCGGCGGTCAATGCAGACTGCCGGGCGCCAGTAGCGCCATCTCGTCCCCTTTTGGAACGCATGTCTGGTTCGGGTCTGAGCGATCTCAAAACGAAACTTTGTTCCGCCTCGGGCGTATTTTAACATGGGCCACCGACGCATGCGTTTCACTTACCATCGTCTTTGTGCATCTCATCGTTGTCATGGTGTGCATCCAGAGTTCTGAACAGATACAGGCACGAATTCCGGCGGTGTAATGCTGTTTGCACACCAGCATGCGCCTCATGTCATCATCACATTCAGCAGTCCGCCGGTGGCATGAGCATTGCCCGTTCCTTCTCCCTAGCCTCTATAGATGTTTGCGGCCCTTTTCACAGATGAGCTGAGACGTCGCCGAGCTCCGCGGAGACAGCTTGGCAGCAAGCGAGCAGTTTTCCCGCCTTCTAATGATTCGGACGCAGTTATTTCGCGACCTAGACGCAAGTGCGCTTGGCCACACCGCCGTATCATGATTGCGTATGAACAATTTTGAGATGAGGAATTGTCATGAAGGAGGCTCAACACAATCCGTCTCCTGACGAGCACAGGAACACGCTGCCGCCCTTCTCGCACTGTCCTCGTCTCAAGGTCCGGATGTGATTAGGTTGCATGAAGGCCGCAGCTGCGAAGGCACGAGCACAATCTTTCCGTTCCGTACCAGTATCGAAAGATCAAGTCGTGCCGAGTTTGCAGACCAGCAGGTCCTATCGCCGGTGTAGAGTAATCAAATACTTGGGTGGATCATGCAATCTTCCTGCGCAAGCGTCGTCAGGCTTTCTGAACTCAATCCAAAACGATGGGAAAGTTCCTTCCAGCAGTGCACGTGGTAGCTGTGTGATACTGGTCGCAGGAACGAGCTCTGGGACACCGAGCTTGAGCTTGCATAGCTGCGGGTTCTTCCATCTCGACACAGCCTTGCCAATCCACGAAGGTGCAGAAGACCTCTGCTAGCAGCGTTCGAGAAGGCTGAGGGAAGCACTAACGAATGCTAAAGAGCTTCGAGGAATCGTTGTTGATAGTGCTACATAGACTTCCAATTCCAGAGGCAGTGTGTTGAAGTCACTCGAGCCGTATTGGCTGGACCAGGTTCTGGAGCACTCGTCCTGCTCAGCGAGTCGTGCAATCGATGGCATGCGCGTGGGTTGACAGTGTCGATCAGCTCGTGTCGCCAAGTGCGCATGTTTCGGTATCCAGTGACTCGAGTACCCTCCGTCTTGCAGAGTCGTTCGCGGCCGCAGTCTCGTTGGGTGCTTCCGCCTGCGGTGCCTGAGACCACGCCAACATGGCCCGGAACGTATCACAAATTCATGGATGCCACGGCTATCGGGCGCAGCATGGCTTACCATGAGGCAGGAACAAGGAGAAAACCAGATCCATGGCTCTCGTTGAAGCCATCGCAGCCTTTAAGTTCACCACCCGAGACATACCGCAAGTCCTAAGGCCAGGTAAGTCCCACCTTCCTAAAAGATGCGAGCCGTCCAGCAACCCCTTGCCCTCTCCCATTCGAATGCTCACCGATCTTACCGCTTCGTCAGCGAACTGACCTTAGGCCCATCAGGGCGGCAGAGCGCATCGCAACTCCAAGGGTATACAAGAGGACCATACGCGACTGGTACTTGGGTGAGAGCAAGTACGAGCCCATCGCGAGCTCGACAGGTTGCTTGGTCTTCGCACGGGGCAACGACGCCCTGAAATCGCCGATATATTCGACCCTCTGATCTGACGAACGAACGTGCATGTTTGCGGAGTGTCAGTCACCAGCTGCAACATATCGGGCCACGAGCGAAGCGTTGTGCTTCGTTGCAAACGGCGAACCATCCTGAACAAAGGGCAAGGTTGTGTCGACTGCTGCGGCGCTATAGCGCCCCGTATACTGCACTTGTGAAGGCGCAACATCATTTCTGTGAGCATTCGGTACATCAGATTCCGGCGATGTTGCAATGCGGGGCATGAGCTGTCGATTGCCGGAGTGGCGACTTCGACCTTTGCACGAACATCTCAGATTTTGTGGCCCTCTGTTTCTAGGCAAAATTAGCTCGTAACGCCAGGAATCATGTCGCCCTCAGCAACCACGTTGAGTACCGAAACAAATGGCAATGCCACAGTTGGAGCGCTTGGCAAAACCAAAAGCGGGAAGCCTCTCAAGATAAGATCTTATCCCAAATTCGACTCGCTCGAAGAGGAACGTTTGTATCGCAAGCAGCATCTGGCAGCCGCGTATAGGATCTTCGCGGACAGAGGCTTTGACGAGGGCGTGGCTGGACATATCAGTGTTCGCGACCCAATCCTCAAGGACCATTTCTGTAACTTCTGCCCAACCCCACGTTCGCTCCATGTACTGACATCGAGTAAGGGTTGAATCCACTGTCTGCACATTTCTCGCAGATCTGTGTCTCAGACCTCATTCTGGTGAGTGAGGATGGGGAGGTAGTCATAGGTGACGAGCCTATCAATGCTGCAGCATTCGCCATCCATTCCGAGATCCACAAAGCCAGACCGGATGTCGATGCTGCCTGCCACGCGCATTCCGTGTATGGAAAGGCCTTCTCAGTATTCGGTCGAGAGCTCGACATGATAACGCAAGATAGCCTGCGGTTCTACAAGAACCATGCAGTTTATCCGCAATTTGGAGGCGTGGTGCTGGACCGGGAGGAAGGCAAAAGGATTGCCTCACACCTGGGCGATGGGAAAGCCATTATTCTCCAGAACCATGGTTTACTCACCGTGAGTCGTATTGCTTGAGTAGCATTACCTTGTACTCACAGAGTTTGCAGGTCGGACAAACAGTAGACGCCGCGGCTTTCTGGTTTTTGTCTCTGGATAAGACGTGCCATGCTCAGCTTCTGGTCGATGCTGCAGCACAAGGAAGCGGTCACAAGAAGACCTTCATTGATGACGAAGAAGCGCAGTTTAGCTATGCTCAAGTCGGCACTCCCGAGAAAGGTTGGCTTGCGTAAGTCGACTTCAGAAGACGATCTTGATTCACTTGCTGATATGGAATAGGTTCCAACCATATTACGACGAGATCCTGGCCAAGACGAACGGTAGCTTCCTCAAATAGTTGTTTGCTCAGATCGCTCAGGAGGCAGATATCGTTGCTGTTCTCAACTCAGAGCAATGGCGTGTTCCGCTTCCGGTCGCATCGGTCGCGACAGATGGCGGCTCTGTTAAGTTGGAAAGAATGCCATTACGCCAGTTTCTCGTAGCGGATTCCGTTCTGACAGTTGCTCTTGGCATTGCCATGTCGTTCTATGTGTATCTTAGCAAGTTGATGATTCATGTTGTGGTATGCCTGGCCCGGCATGTAGATCGAGAGAAGGCGCGAGTGATTCGCGCTCTAGCGCGATATCGGCAACGGCTCGGCCCGGTACCGATCACGTCTGCAGCGACGACAAGACATGGAAGTCTGTAATAGAAACGCATTCGCTTGCGCCTCACTGAATCGTGATCATCCGAATGGTAGCTTGAGAGCATCGATCTCGCGGCACTCTGGTGACTACAAGTAGTCCTATTGATAAGGACCCTCCAGCTATTCGCAATTGGATTCGTCAGACGCGCCAGTCCGGCCACCATCCACGGCTTCTGGACTCGACTGGCGAAGATCCGATCAGCTTCTCTGACCCCGCCGCCATGGATCGCGAAGCAGAACATGGCGGCTTCGATCAGCCACGGCCGCGAGGCCGACCGAGCAGACGTGAGTGGCCCTTCTTACAAATTCACCCACGGCGATGGAATGCCAGGCCCAGCCCTCTTCTTCCAGTTGGCTACTTACGTTTGAAGCACTGCTGCCCATGCTGAAAGTAGAATGCCCCGTCAATTACTGATCAAATGCTGCAGGGAACGCCACTGACATTGGCAACACGTACGTACATTTCATGCACGACAGACGTTCGAAGGCCAGCAGCATTAGAGGCTTCGAAGCAGAGCGACCGACGCTGAGCTATGCGGCTTCCATGGTGCCTCCAGCAGCGCGGAAAGAGAAAGCCGCAGACTCGCTGCCTGCGAAGCACCTACATACATCCTTCAACAAACATCGACATCCCGTGAACGTGGTGAAATGGACTCCAGACGGCCGAAGACTACTTACTGGCGCTACCAGCGGCGAATTTACTCTTTGGAACGGAACTGGCTTCAATTTTGAGACTATCATGCAAGCACATGAGGCTGCTGTTCGATCTATCGTCTATTCGCATAGCGATGACTGGCTGATCTCCGCGGACCAAGAAGGACTGGTCAAATACTGGCAGCCGAACTTCAACAATGTCAAGGAGATCCAGGCGCACGACATGCCGGTGCGAGACATGGCATTCGCGCCTCAAGACTCGAAGTTTGTGACTGCGTCGGATGATGCTAGCTTAAAAATATTTGATTTCGCCTCCGGTGAAGAGATCTCAAAGCTCGACGGGCATCAGTGGGACGTTAAGGCCGTCGACTGGCACCCTTCCAAAGGTTTACTCGTGTCTGGCTCGAAAGATCACAACTTGAAGCTCTGGGATCCGCGCTCTGGTCGCTGCTTGACAACGCTTCATGGCCACAAGAACACAGTGAACATGACGAAATTCGAGCCTAGCAGAGGCGCATTGCTTGCGTCCTGTGCTCGTGATCAGACAGTGAGAATATTTGACATCCACATGATGCGGGACGTCTTTCTGCTTAAGGGCAACGAAAAGGAAATCAACTCAATTGTATGGCATCCAATCCACTCTTCCATGCTCAGCACTGGAGCTGCCGACGGTGCAGTTTTCCATTATTTGCTGGACGAGCAGAACCCTCCGCCAGGCACAGCCATAACAAGATCACCTTACGATGCGCCGAATCCCGCGGACGCACCCGCGCAAACGCTGTATCCATCTCACAGAGTGACTTATGCGCATGAGTTTAACGTATGGAGCATGGACTGGCACCCGATGGGTCACATCCTAGCAACTGGCTCGAACGACAGGGCTACACGTTTCTGGACGCGCCCGCGACCCGGCGAGGGCAGCTTCCTCAACGACAAATGGCACATTGGCCAGACTGCTGCCGAGGAGAAAGGAACCTGGAAGCGAAACGAGCGCCAAATGGGTGAGGAAGAAGATGCTGAAGAGCAGGATGAAGCAGATGGTCTTGAAGATCAGAAAATGCCAAGTAGATCTGCTTTGCCTGGACTCCCAGGTCTCGCCGGCCTGCCCGGACTTGGTTCCGCCATGCCTTCACCAGATAATGGAATGCTCGGTGCCGCGCCCTCCAACTTTCCAAGGCCAAATCCCGCGATTGCTGGCATGCCTTTTGCCCCTCCGCCGCCCGGAAGCTTACCACCAGGCATGGACATGGCCGCATTCCAGCAAGCTCTTAGTCAAGGACAGATCCCGCCTGGATTCCCACCGCTTCCGCCTAACGGGCAGATGCCGCCAGGTTTTGCGCCTCCTCCGGGTATGCCTGTTATGCCTCCCGGCTTTCCGACTCCAGCGAACGGCTTCCCAGGCATGCCAGCGCCATCTGGCTCACCTCCAAACGCAAGTGGCGGTGCCGGCAGTGGCTCTGGTATCAGAAGACGAGCGCCACTACCGGACCAGGCAGATGCTTTGAAGCAAGAGATGGCGCAAGGGCGGTATCTCAAGCCACGATAGATGAAGCGGAATCCGATCAATGCTGACGAAAATGTCGGTGCGGACCTGACACCGACAATGGAACAAGGAACATGACTCTGATTATGGCACGTGGAAAGGAGTCTATCAAGGAACTTTGTCACTCGGTCGGACTTGCCTCTATGAAGGCATGACTCTGCTGTCTGCAGATACGACAATGAAGCTTTTTGTACCGCGTGTATGGTAAGTTGAGAACCTTGGATGGGATTCGGTGCCGGAGCAGGGTCCTGAAACTTCGAGCTTGGCCGCCACTAAGCAGTCACTTACTGTTTCATTGACGACCTCGCTTGCTGTGCTTGGGGCTATATTGCTGACCAAGTATGCGCGTTGGGACGGAACGCTCTTCAAGATTAGTCATGTGGCAGAACGTGGCTTGACATGCACGATATGTTGCGGCCAACGGTGCATGTGTGCGCGTGTCGAGCTATTTCTGCAAGTTGAGCTCGTATCGAAGCAGTTCGTGCTTCATTTCAATACACTAGCCTATCGACCTATGCAATCCGAAAATGGCACTAAAGTGGGCCAGGGAACCAAAGCACCGCATTCACGGGGCGATCCATTTCAATTCATCAGCGTCTCGTGGTTCGATACAGTTAACTGGGCCTGCTACTACCGGAAAGCAAAACAGAAACCAGGATTACAGGTCTACGCTCCTCTGCCTATAGAACTTAAGCACCTTTCGAGCCTCGTATCTCTACCTTACGTAGAGTAGCTAAGCGGCTCTATCTCGACAAGCGAGGCGACTGCGGAACCCGATTCGCGAGGGGAGATCGCAAAGTAAGCGTATTTCTCCAGTTTCCGTTTTGCTATCTGCAACTAGAGCCTGTTCTCACAAAAGACACCACCACCAGCTCTCAATCCCCACCGTAGGAAGCATCAAACACTACTCTCCATCCCCACCGCCCTCCTCCTTCGGCAACCCAACGCCCTCCACCGCCCTTCTAATCTCCGTCCTCTGCAACTTCAAATTATGCACCGCATTTCCCAATCCAATAAACTCATGTTCCATCTCCCCCACCTTCCTCTCCGAATCAAAATGTTTCTCTCTCAGATTCCCCAGAACTTTCTCAAATTGCTCCAATTCCTTCTCCCAACCTTTCACATCGTTCTCTAAGAATTCCTTCCACTCTGTAGTCAATGTCTCGTACGCGCGGACTTGTGCGTCGTAAGAACTTGGAGGACCGGAGGTAGGATGGCGTTCGAAGAGGGGTTCGCGGTCGGGGGGTGGGGAGTTGGGGAG
>JAASLG010000618.1:0-19234 GCA_013365235.1 Cercospora sesami | reverse complement strand
CAATCCCGCGAAGTGAAACTGCTGCAAAGCACTGCTAGCCATTGCACAAGGGAACTGTATCAAACGACACTTCTCCACAGCTTCACTCAATTTCTTCCCGACTTCCTCCGCCGCAGGACAATCTGCCAGACTCCAAGAATCCTTCTCCAACATGGCTTGAATTGTGTCTTCGCGCGTGAACATGGCGTTCCAGCCGGCGGCTTTGCTAATGATCTCGTACATGATCTTGCGGTCCACGCCAAGGTGTTTGCAAAATGCCATTCCTTCGACGGAACCTGCGAGGTGGATTCCGGAGAGCAAGTCGACGATTGTGTCTTTGGAGATTTGATGGGATTTTGTCATGTTGACGTCTGCTTGTGATGCGGTGTGGACTAGGTCTGGTTGGGATTTTGGGAGGTAGAGCTGGACGAGTGCTGCGTCGTCGAGACGCAAGAGACCGGCTTGTTCGCCTTGGAGGTACAGTTGCTCGGCTGTGTCGACGAGAGGGACGGGGTAGTGTTCTCGACGAGCGGTGTCGGTGACGATCATGGCGTCCTTCTGGATGATTGCCAAAGCGGAATATGGGTGCCAGTCGTTCTTCAGCGCATGAGGAGCACGGTTCTCGAACATGAAGGATGCACCGGAAGAGGAATTGACGTGGTCGGCTACGGCTTGCGTGTTCAAACCCACAGTTGCGGCGAGCGCCAGAGCTTCAGATGCGGTAATGATGTTTACTGCGGCAAGAAGTTGGTGGATGGTCTTGGTTTTTGTACCAGCGCTGATACCGCCCATGCGGTAGAGGTTGCCGGACATGGCTTGTAGAACCTGGGAAGCTTCATCGAGCTCTGCTTCGGGTCCAGATTCAAAGATGGACAGCGTTCCATTTGCTGCTCGGATTGTGCCGCCTGAGACGGGGCAGTCAAGGAGCTTGATATCTCCTCGCCCAAACTCGTCCAAGCGCTTGCGAAGCTCGTGGAGGAAAGCCGGCGGAGTGGTAGAGCAAAGTATAAAAGTCTTGCCTTTGCCTAGTCCCTTGACAACCGAATCGTCTCCTTCAAACAGCAGACTTGAGTTTTGTGCTGCGTTGGCCACCATGGACACAAAGAAGTCGGCATTCTCAGCTGCTTCCTTTGGCGTTTTGGCTGGCTTTCCTCCGGCTTCGACAAAACTATCAACCAGAGGCTGGTATACATCGAATCCGGTCACTGCGAAACCTTCTTTGACAAGATTCTTCGCCATGCCTCCGCCCATTGCTCCCAGTCCAGCAAAGCCGACTCGTGGTTTACCTGAGGCCATGATGACGTTTGTTCAATTATCCGGTGATGTTCTTCGATGCGGAGATATTATTTTGCTAGAGTCTATGCGGTTTCAGACCTGCGAGAGCTTGAATAATTACTTACTCGAAGTGAAGTGGGACGTGTGGTCAACATATTGGCGCCAAACCTGCCACTGCTCGTCGGTGTTTGACGACGGCATCCCACTTTCCATCCTCCGCGTTTCGGTCCACTCGCGGCTGAATGATCAGGCAGCTGCTGACTTCACTTTACCCAGAGAGCGCCTTACGCTTGCCTTGACATGTGCACCAGTCGGAAGAACATCTCTCGTCTCTCGATGACCCTCCTGCATCGCGTTAGGGCGTTGATTCGATAGCTGACACCAAAGCAGGCCAAGACGTGAAGCAGACACGTAGCGGCTTTGCTGCGAGCAGCATCTCCGAGTGAGGCGCTCACGGCGACTTTGCAATCGCAATTGTGCCCACATTCCGAACCATCTGTCTGCAAGAGACGGAGCGGACAATGTTGCGCGTGATGAATATGCGCGCTGTGTGCTTGCAACGGCCGAAAGTCTTCCCAAGAAGTCTGCCACGACGCCGACAGAGGATACACTTGTCGCGACGCAATTTCACATCCTCCAGGACGACAAGTCGCATCTCGCAATGGGAGAAGAACGAGTGTGACGCGTTCCGCCCTCATCTTCCTTGCGTCTCTCCAACTCAGGGACACTTCGCAGTCACGATCCGAAAAGGAATAGCTTCTTCAATCCTTCGATGACCGGCCAATGGCAACACCACGTTTCAGCCGCTCTGACGACGAGATCAATCCAACGGCCGTACTGCAGGACCACGAACGAGCGATCCATCAATTTGATCGCGAAACGCCCGTAACGTACTGCAGGTGTTCGAGGCTGAGCTGTCACTGCACGTTTGCTCACTGGATGGTGATGCTCTTGGCCCTCATCCTCATGCTCAAGCACTGACCAGCCGCTCCTCACAGCTATGCTGGTGCCTATGAGTGTTCGAGACAGCTCGCAATCAGAACCTCCTTTGGTATGAACTCGTATGTCGGCCATGTCTGGTCGCAGAATCAATGTAAGTACATATATGCCTCGTCTCGCCAAAGGTAAGGTGATTGTCAACAGCTTCACAAGACACCAGCACTCTGAGCCTTCCACACGCACTTCGTTACCAGCACCTACTCGTGTCTTTTCATCAATAGAGACATGGCAACCACACTTCACCTCTTCCCAAGGCTCGATCCCAATCAAGGCTGCACGCAGGACACATGCGATGTCTCCAGATCCATCTACGGCTACCGGCCCAACCTCGTGGCCACGGTCGTCTTCTTCTGCATCTTCGCACTATCCGGCCTCACCTTTGTCTTTCAAGGTATCAAGTCAAGGACATGGTTCTTCTCCTCGGTCATGTTCGTCGGTTGTCTGTCTATGACGCTTGGCTACGCTGGCAAGCTCATCCTCAACAACGACCCCTTCTCCGATGCTGGATTCAAGCTCACAGTGGTTCTCTTCACCTTCTCGCCAGCCTTCTACGCCGCCGGCATCTACTACACCCTGAAGCATATCTGCCTCACCTTCGGCGCGAGCTTCAGCCGACTCCGACCACAATGGTACACCTATATCTTCATTAGCTGCGACTTCCTCAGCATTGTACTCCAAGCCGCAGGAGGAGCTGTGGCATCAGCATCCGAGGACATGAACGTTTTGCGCATAGGGGACAACATTATGATATCTGGTCTGGCACTGCAAGTTGTGACAATGGTCGCCTTTGCCGCACTCGTCGTCGACTATGCCTGGGCCGTCAGACGCAACCTCGATCGGCTCAACCCTGAGACAGCAGTCCTGCGCAACTCGATGCGATTCAAGCTTTTCTGTGTCGCATTGTGCCTTTCTTACACATGCATCTTGATCAGATGTGCCTATCGACTCGCCGAATTGTCGGGAGGATGGAGTGAAGATAACAAGATCCTCCGCGATGAAGGACTCTTCATTGGCTTGGACAGCGTCCCATGTGCTATCGCAGCGGTGGTTTTGAACATCTGGCATCCTGGCTGGTGCTTCCCAGAAGAGCAACAAGATATTGCGAGCAAAGCTGTATCGAGCGACAGTCGAAGCGGTAATGAGAAGGTGGATGTATAACACCGTTGAGGAATCTGATTGCTCTTTTGTGTACATATCCTACTAGCGATAGACGAAATTATTGATTCGACATGACAATCAGCGAATTACTCTTTCGCACCCGCCATCCCCTCCAACAAAACCAACAACCCATACGCTCCCGGATCCGGCACTCCTCTCGTCGTACTCTCATCCAAATACGTACTTCTCCCCAACTTTGCCTCCATCTTCTTCGTCCCTTCAACCCCTTCCTTCGCCTTCTCCAACGCCTTCCCAACATCACCTCCAGCCGCCAACGTCTCCACAAAAGGAATCAGCGCATCCATCATCGTCCTATCCTCCACCCTCGCATTCGTATACTTACACAACTCCCCCAAAGCCTTCTCCAGCGCCTTCGCCACACTCTCCTCACTCGCCAAACTCGACGCCAAAGCCGTCAGGAAGATACAATAAAGCGCTCCAGATGTTCCGCCCATATTGACTTCGAGTTCCGAAACTAGATCTGCTAGTGTTTCGGGCAGACGAGAGAGGTCTTTCTCGGAGATGAAGGTTAGGACCTGTTTTGCTCCGTCGCGGAGGGTGTAGCCGCAGTCGCCGTCGCCGACGATTGTGTCGTATTCGGTTATGGTGGGTTCGGCTTGAATTACCGCGTTGCAGGCGGAGGTGATGCGGGAGCGGATTGTGGAGTCGGTGAAGGTGATTTTGGATTGGGATGGGGAGAGAGTCTTCTTGAGGGCGTTTGGGTCGGAGGATGCTGTTGCGCCGATGGGTTTGTGGGGTTGGGGAGAGGGTTGAGCAGAGAGGAAGTGTTTGGGAAGTGGGCAGATGGAGATGGAGAAGCCGCGGGCTTGGTCGGCGTGGTTGAGGATTGTGGAGTGTGAGAGGGTGTAGGGTATCTTTTGACAGTCTAGGAGGATGTCAAGTTAGTGAAAAGTTAAGTGAGAACATGAGATTGAATCGTCTTACTGAGGTAATTCGCGATCTCGCCTGCAATGATGTAGTTCTCCAACCTACTCAATCCATTCACATCTGAATAGTGCACTGAGTGCACAGTGTCTTCTCCTGGTGGGCCTTGGTTCTTGAGGACGTGCTTTAGATCTCTTTCAACAGCATGTTTTGCCTTGTCAAAGGCTGATGCACCATCTACGTGCAGAACAGCCGGATTGCCTTCCGCCTTCTCAGTATGGAACTTCGAGTGTGCCGTGCTTGAATCCTTCACAAACGCCTTCAGCAGATCCGAAATATGATGAGGATTGCTGCGAGTGGTTTCGGTGGCATGTGCCAAGAGGTGCAACACATGATCTTGTTCCAGCTCGGCGCTGAGCTCGATCTCCAGCACATCAGGTTGATGTGCTTCCACTTTCTTCTGCTTGCCAGCTCGAACCACGACAACTCCTTGCGATACTTGAATGCCAGCAGACTGTAGGGCATGCGGGAGATCTGTGGCGTGCAGAACGCCAGCGCCTTTCTCCTGGGTGATAATAGCTGTCACATATTTGTCGTCCAACAGCTTGCTTGAGAAGTTCCCCGATGTGCCGACTGCGACTACGTGAACATGTTTGCCCTCTGCCTTGGCCGTGTCTACAAGGATGTGCTGGCCTTTCTGGGTCTGAACGGTCTTTATTGAAGGTCGGATGAGAGGAAGCAACGTGTTCCAGCGTGTTGCATTTTCAAGGTCGAGAGTTGATGAGGAGAAGGGTATTGTCTGTTCAACAACGACCGCCATATTTTAGTACTTGTTGTAAATTTTGGTGATGTTGTCGAACGTCTTTTGCTAAACTAAGAGAGAGGTCCTACCTGTGCTTCACAGCGATGCCATCCTACATAGTGATCATGCAGTCAGTGCTTGCTCGATGAGGGGAAGATGGGAGCTGATACTGGATTCCACGGATTGCCTAAAGGGGACATCCGCTCCCGAGAAATCGGTCAAAAGCCGACGATACGGATACTGAGCTCATGCTGGAGACGCAACTCCAGACGTCGAGCTGTTTGTCGGTGATGAGAATAACTTTGCACTTCCTTCGATGCGGAGAATCTCCACAACGCTTGCTTTGGGGTTTTGTGTTTATGCAGGAACAGCAGTCGACCGTGGCCAGCTCTTTCCGGTGGTAAGGATCCAGGGGCCTCGGATGGAGGGGTATTGGCGGGGCAATGTTGTGGTCGACAACTGGTGAAATAGTGATGGCCAGAAAATATATCTTATTGGTCTTCCAGTTCAGCATCGATATTTTCTCGTAGTTTCGCGCTCTTTGCCTACTCCACGTAACAGCGACGCGCAGTTGTGTGGCATCGACGACGTCTCACGGCTGAGCAAGTCCGAGTTCCGCCTAGCAGCAGTAAGAGCAACCTGGACATTGGACAGCACCGACATTGATCGCTACTCCTGAAAGGCTTTGTTGCATTCGCAAACATGGCATCGCAAGCTCTACGCGACAAGCAGGCGCCACTGAAAGCCTCGTACAAGGAAGATGCATCGGCTGCACTCATTACGCTCAAGGCCTCCGGGAGTCTCGACTCCAGCAGCGTGACTTGCAAGCTCGACACCGGCAAGCAGATGGCCCAAGCTCAGGAGAGAATCGCGGGCCTGCATCCCAAGTCTGGCGGTGATGGTTTCGAGATCTCTGGCGAGCTCTGCTCCGGAGATTTGCTTTTGGAAGCGCTCGTGGCCTGTGCCGGGGTCACATTGAAGGCGGTGGCTACTGCTATGAACATTCCGATCAAGAGTGGCACAGTGCGAGCGGAAGGAGATTTGGACTTTCGTGGGACAATGGGCGTAGACAGAGAAGCGCCTGTGGGCTTCAAGGACATCAGACTGTCGTTCGATCTCAAGTTCGAACCAGGAGAAGAGGTTTCAGATGAGAAGATCGAGAAGCTGGGGAAACTGACTGAGAGGTATTGCGTTGTCTTACAAACGCTGGTGAAGAAGCCGCAGATGAGCGTGCAAATGCGAGGCAGTCAGTTGGACGCCGAAGACGGCATTGAGAGGAGTACAATTTGGGGCGCTAAGTGCTGAGTGCAAATTGGTGGCCGGTCGTCATCGCACAAGGCAAGGAGTCTTTCCCGGTTAGAGGTGGTCGCGCACAGATGTCGACGCGTCTTGTATGGAAAAGGCAGACCTCCGTGATCAGTTTGATCAGTATTGCAACGTTCGATGGTATTGAACGAGGCGCCGCGGGGTGGCTTGAGACAAGCAGAACGCGTCTCAGACGATCCCTCTCCGAGACTTCTTCGTGACCCATTGTCTCTCGCGCTGAGGTTGTTGTCGGAATCCATGACTCGCTGCACGTTCCTGCCTTGGCAGCGATATCAAACAATGCACTCTGAGCGCGTGCAGTAGCACAGAATCCTGCGGCGTGTGCCGGCGGTCGGCGACGTTCATGCAAGTGTACCCCCAAATCTGTTGAAGAGGTACCATCAAACGGGACATTCGCATGCTGTTGACGCGGCTGTTGTTGTCGGTACCGCAGATCGACGGTGACACGAGGTGGAGGGTATCAGTGCAACGCCGTTTGGCAAGTTGGCAACCTTCTCTGCACTGGCTGGCCGTATTATCAAGACGCAGCACGCCTTTCGTGCGATGTCACCCTACCGTGAGCTGCTATTAGTAATGTGAAAGTTGCAGCAGGCATCAATTGTGCCTAAAGTTTTCCAGCTCGGCACGACTTTGCGGTCCGCAGATGAAACGCGCGGGTGCGGCCCTGCCGGTCGTTCTTTGACTGGTCAGAAGCGAAATGGGCGAGAGAGTTCGTGGCTCGCTGACGTGCAGCAGCAGAGTCGGCTCGCGTTGTCTGCATCTCGGACGATCCTGGCAATTCTTGCCCATGTTTTGCAATATGGCAGCGACGCTGGCCCTGTTTGTGAGAGCAGAAGGTGCATTGCCAGTGCAATGTACGAGCCGCCAGATCGGGACCGGATGTACGAGTAAAGGCAATAGTGTGAGCGCGTATCGCTGTACAGCTAGTCTTGCTAGGGGTATCCTAACTTCCGCTGCGAGCTCCGAGGGCTGGCTTGCCACCGCGCTGCACCTCTGCCGCCACAACAGCGGCGTTTGCTGCGCCAGCTCGAGGGGGTGCCAGAGGGAAACCGTGCAAGGCGCGACACCTCCCAGCCCGCACGAGCTGGCAATGGCAGCACGATGGGAACGCGCGCGGCGAAGATAGTTAGACGCGCAGGCCTCTCGGTTAGAAGAAGCCGAGAGGAGCAATGCTTGGGACGCAGATCAATGCACGGTCTCCCTGGGCCATTGCGAATCACAGCGCCAACGGGGGATGCGGGCAGAGCGGACTAGACAGGGCCAGCGGAGCGCTCGCTGCAGCGCAGGCGCAACAAGCGACTCGAGGCTGGCGCGGCGGCGGATGATAGGTGAGGGCATGATGGTGCAAATGGCCAGCCCGCAGCAGCAGACGGACGGCCGCGAGAGCGAGCAGCTCAAAGCAGTTAGGTTTGCGTGAACGTCTTGTGAGTCTGACGTATGGTTGCGTAGCATTGCGGCAGCGGACTGCTCTCAACGACTTTGGGGCGGCAGCGCCGTGTTCTCCCATCGCCAGCACCGCTCTCTATTGTCTCCTCCCTGTGCTTTTACTGTATTATCCTCACCAGCGCGCCGCCTTCTGGAAGCCTGCAGCAGCGTGGCAGAAGTGGAGGCGTGGATCCTCGTCAGCGCTCCAGAGAACTCTGTTGTTGCACTGGGCCTGGCACACCGGCCGTCGAGTCGCGGAACGGGTACCTGAACAGCAGCGTATCCACCCAACTCCACTCGCAGAAGCGACAATCTTCTTTCGACATCACGGCAGACATCACCGCGTGCGCTCGCCGCAGAGAAGTGCGCAGGCGTGCACCGCAAGGCCTGCTCGCTCGCTGGGCAGCGTGTCATCACAGCGCGTCGACGCCGACGAGGATTTTGTCCTGCCGCGAATCAACCGCGACGAAAGCGCTTGGCGCGCGGAACGGCAACTACAACCTCGACCTCCGCCAGGCCGTCTGTCACGCTTTCCCACAACAACCCAGCATCCACCTCACTCCATACCGCACACACCCACCACTCCTCTGCCCGCCCGCCAGCGCGTCGCTGCCGCCTCCCACTCCGCGCAGGCGTCAGGCACGGTCGACGTGCGTCCGCGCCTGCCCTCCTCGCAGCGGCCTGCCCCCGCGGCATCTGCTGAAAATTCTCCACAGCCCGACACCCGTCTCGCAGCTGGTCCGATGTGTGGTGTGGTTCTGCGCGACATAGCAACTCTGGAGTAGCCTACCCGCCGCGACCCCACCACCTTCCACTCTTTCTCCTCCCCATTGCCAACATGGATACCAACCAGTATCAACAACACGCATACGCGTACGCCTCGGGCAACGGCCAGTCCGCAAACCAGCCCTCGACGACGCAGCAACAACAGCAGCAAGCCGTCGCCGCCCACCAACAGGCCTCCGCCCCGACACTCCCGCCGCTGCAGCAGGCGCAACAAGGTCAGAATGGCTACTCGTTCGGCAATCTGTCCTACGGCCAGCCGGGCAGTCAGTCCTCGACGCCCACCACGCCGCACAACCCATCACTCCCCGGCGTACAACAGCAGTCGCACCCATATCCACAGCACATGTCTCCGACGGCGACCTCGGGCAGCATGGCGCCGCCAACGGGCTACGCCAACCCGTACGGCACCACCAACATGATGTATCCGACGTCAACCTCCTCGCCCATGCCCTCGGCCACTTCCTCTCTACTGCCAAACCTACGCCCGATGCCACCGGGAGGCATGATGGGTGCTGGCAGCAGCTTGCCGAGTCTCGCCCAAGCAGGCCAACAGATGAGCCAGATGGGACAGGCTCCCTCCTTCATGCAGGACGAACAACAGCCCACCCACGTCGTGGGCTCGCAAGGACGCCGCGGAATCCTCCCGAGTGCGCCAGGAAGACCCAATCCTCCTCCTCAAGGCAGTGGCACTGCCACGAAGAGCATGATCCCGCAGAAGGATGCGGATGGCAAGTATCCCTGCCCTCACTGTAACAAGACATATCTGCACGCGAAGCACTTGAAGCGTCATTTGCTTAGACGTAAGTATCCGACGGCATCCTCGGCGCATAGACTAGAATCTAACGCGATGCAGACACCGGCGACCGTCCATACATGTGCCACTTGTGCAAGGACACGTTCTCCCGCAGCGATATTCTCAAACGCCATTTCCAGAAGTGTTCTTTGCGACGCGGCAATCCCACCGGTGCCAACCATCTCGCGCACCAGCGGCGGAACACGAACAGTGGTAACAGGCTGTCCATCAGTCAGCAAGATCCCCCGATCGGTCTAGCAGGTATGCCTGATGTCGCCGGTGCGAATAACTCGTACAATGCCAACCTTGTGGGTAGCAGTCCCAATGTCAATGGAGACTTATCTGCCAGATCCTCAAGAGCCAACAGCTTGATTGGCGGCGGCAATTTGAGCCACCGCAGCAGTCTCGCTGGTCTGGGGATCTTAGGCTCGAACACGTCAGGCGCCGATCAAGCACAACAGACATCGGCGCCGTACCAGCCCGGCATGCACGCCTACGCCATGCAGAACGCGCAAAACGCGCACAATGCCCAGAATGGCGCCCACATGCAAAGCCCGTATTCCTTTCAACAACCGCAGATGAATGGCAACAACATGTACAGTGGTCAGCCCGCACAACAGCAGCAACAGCAGATGTCTTTTTTAGGCCAGCAGAGCTCGCGCTTCGCCAACAGTCAGGTGAACAATCAGATGCCAAGCACTGATGGAAACGGCGTCGATTGGACCCGTATGTTCACGCAAGGTGGCCAGGATGGCTTTATTGGCAGCCATCCTGCGAACGCGAGCTCGCAAGGAAATACACAAATCAAGACCGAATCAGACAACAAGCAAGAGTATGCCATGTCAAACGACTTCAGTAACGAGTCTTTTTTAGGTAGTCTCTACTCTCACCCGGGTGGCTTTGGGGGTGAGACAATGGATAACGGCATCCATGGATTGCCCAATTGGGGCATGGACGATCCGCTACAGGCCAAAGTCGACAGCCTGCTGCAGCACTGCTTTCCCAATGGACTCGACAGCGCACGCAATGACCCAGCTTCTCTCCTCGTGCAAAGTGTTCTGAAGGTGGACAAGCTCAAGCATTTCGCTGAGCACTACACCTCCTTCCACGGACACTGGCCGATTTTACACATGCCGACCTTCCGATTGACCAATGCGAACAACAATCTGGTTCTCGCCATGGTCTGCATCGGCGCAGTCTACAGCCCTGAGCTCGGCGTCCATCAGACCCGCCAGCTGATGGAGTTCGTCAAGACGACCGTATACTCGAACTGTACCATCTACAACCGTGTTCGGAACGGGCAAACCGAGGGCTTGGGAGATCAAGCCTTTGAGGTGGAGGAGTTGCAAGCTCTTTCCATGCTGCAAACAGCATTCATGTGGCACGGTGATGCAGCTCAGAGACAAGGTTCACGTGGCGAGTTTCCAATGCTGGTCCGCATTGCTAAAGCGATGGGTCTCTGTGATTCAGCACCCCCTGGACATTATGCGCACAGCCTGTTGCATAATACCAGACAATCTCAGGCCGGACAATACCAGACACAGAATTGGAATTGGTCATCCTGGCTGGAGCAAGAGAAACGCAACCGCGCGCTGTATCAGGTTCTGGCTACGGACGCTGCCATGGTCATGTTCTTCAATTGCGCGCCACTCTTTGACCCGCTCGAAATCCGCTTGATGCTTCCTGCAGATGACGCTGCTTGGGACGCTACCAGCCCTCAGGAGTGCGCCAATGCCCTTGGACTCAACGGCCCGCAGGCACAGAGCAGAAACATGACTGGCACACGAAAGCCAGTACAGCCAACCACACGTGATGCAATGCGTGTCCTGCTGGATCCATACGCTTCGTTCCAGCCAAGCACGACCAATGTGTACTCCAAGTTCCTGCTCATTCACGCTTTGATAATTCGAATTGTGGTATGCCAGAAGGCGCTGCTTGGGCCCGATCAACCAGTGCAGCCATTTACACTGAACCTGCATGGCAGCACACCGGCGACACCACTCTCGCAGAATGACTGGCTCGAGCAGAATGGCAGCCGTCCTCAAAGCGCCAGTAATAGCGGCCATGGAACGCCAACCGAATCGCAAAGCCCGAAGCAACAGAACACAATGGCAGCGCAGCAAGAGAAGAAGCGGCTTGCTCAGGCCCTCGAGAAGTGGAAGCGTAGTTGGGACACCGACATGGAACTCCAGTATCCACCCACGCACTTTCAGCAACGTCGCTTTGGCTTTAGCCGCGATGGCGTCCACTTCTTTTACCTGGGTCGCAGCTTCTTGCAATCCCAGCAGGCGTCCGACTTCACTCTCCCAGCCGACATGCGCTTCAAGCGCGTCATGGCTCTGCTCAAGCGGATCAAGAGCATGGTCGTGGGCGATAACGAGAACAAGGGGCAGGACATTGGGTCCGTTGGCGACATCGATGACCAGTACGGACTTGACAACCTGACTCTGGACATGAAGCTACTTTTCAAACCTTACAACAGTCAGCTCGACAGTCCTGTTGCTGGCGTTCAGACGCAGTCTGTGTAGACCCACGACCTGCGACTGATTGCTGCCCACATATTCATTCACGGCGTACAAAAAGTTTCATCGGATGATATTTTTCGCCTTCACATTCTCAAGACTATGACGATGCATGCAATACGGAGTCCTGCTTTGCAATACAGGTACGGAGGGCGCAACACCCATGGCAACTTGCTTGTTTTGCTTTTTCCCATCAACATCAATACGGAGGCTACAGTGATATGACACGAAACAGAACATAACGAGATATAGACTATAGACGAAGCGGGCGGGAGGTGCCAGGTCCTGCCCTCGCCCAAGAAAAAGGAGGCCGGCGTTCTTTAACATTTCTGTGTTACTCAATATTGTATTCTGGCCGCGTGCGGTCAGTATGAACAGCTGCAAGGTGGTTTACGAGCGGGGACAAATGCATGTTGGCAAGGCGATGGGAGAATTGGAGGCTCTTGCGCTCATCAACAGAATACCGACACTGCGATGTTGGACGCGGCTAGATCACTATCGAGCGCAAGCTCTGCGACGGAGGCTTCTTTGTCTGCAATTGTCGATATGCACACCGCGTGTAGTGGTTGAAATTGGAGCGATATAGCATCCAATGATTTGGTTAGTCGTAGACTATAGCTCTCAAAACCACATTGTTACTGCTTCAGCCACCCATCCTCTCTATGGCATCTCCACTGTGTCCACTATGGCGCAAATCTGCATTCAACAGCGAGAGCTACGATCGGCCAAGAAAAACAACCACAGTAGGGCGACATTCACCCTAGGTGTCATCTGACATCACAAAGTTGCAGCGTCCTCGGGTCACTGTAGGCCAAATGCGTACTCGCGAAGCTGACCACATGAAGAGCCTTCGCCGTGCTACGGACCTACGGTATCGACGTCAACAATACGACGAGGAGTACCGGCCCGGCACTGCGCACGCAAAAGAAAAAGCACTGTGTGCTTGCATGACTGACCGCTGACTATTGCCGTAGCATGTTGTTTCCATCCAAGGCTTGTCTCGAGGGCACTTCGGCACGAGGCCGTAGAATCCCTCCACCCCTGCAACAAGCCGATCGATATGACGATATTTTCCTCTCTTGGTTGCTTCCGACTAGCGAGACTTGCGAGGGTCGTGCATTGCAACTAGACAGGGTATACATCACCATCGTGGTTCTGTGTTGTGCTGGCCGCCGATAGCGTCCGCCACTATCTTCATAGGGTTCCTCTTTCTAGGAAACGGGATGGGCAAGCGGGTGATGGGTCCCTAGGAGTTCGAGACCGGGCGCCGCGTTCGCGTTTGGGCCTTTGCGTGATCCCTTTGTTGCTGGCTTCGCGCGAGGCAGATCCGAAACCTGTGACTGAAACTGCCGTGGACTGGGCGGCGGATTTTCCCAGCGCATGCGCTAACCACGTTGCAAGCTCACGCTTGTCACTTGGATATCGGATCCGAAAAAGTGCTATTGCGCCGAATATGAGGCGTGGGCAATGGGAGCCGAACCATGATGAAGTGGTGTTCACTACCCGAACTTGTTTGGGACTTAGGACTGCATTCTTTCGTCAGCCATGGCTTTTTGCCGGCCTGGTCAATCAATGTCGCAGTTTCATGTGTCAATTGAGACGTCCCATGACGTCCTGCCATTGCCAGCAGAAGGATTCAGTACAGATCGCTTTTTTTCTATTATCGAATCCTTGCCTTCGGCTTGGCACTCGTCAATTCTCGGACCATACCCAGAACAACCTTGCAGACTACAGCTGTCGTCGGACATGTCGCCGGTTCTGCCGCAATACGTATGCCGTGCCGAAAGGTCACGTTGGAGGAAGGAAGGCATACCTGCCATTGTGGCGCGGAATCCTTACCGGACGGAATCCACTTCTCTCGCTTCTTTCTCACGCTCACACGCAGTCTAGCCACAGGTGCTTCCTTCCGATCTTTCAATGGAGTATCTGATCCGAGCAAGCGAGGACCACGAATCAGAAGACCATATCTCTCTCCATACGGCCCAGACCACCAGCTGCGGCTCTCGGTGTCTTGACGGACATACTGAGGAATGGTCTACTGCTCTCCTGCAGATAGCATTGACGATCATATTTGCCTCTTCGCCTCCGGACCCAATTGAAAGGTCCACGAATCGCGGAAGGAGGAATCGTAATGCACGCCTCAAACTTGCAGTAGAGAAAGAGAAAGAATCTTGCTTGCACAAAACTGCACAACTTGCGTGCTTTGGAGATTCTCGTACAATACCCTAGCAGATCTACAGTACCTTCTTGTCAAGGATATAGATTGGGACTTGTTGACAAGTTGCCCGGGACTGGAATCCTTCTTCTCGCTTATTCATGCACGTACGCCTGCGGCATGCCGACTGGGTTTCTCTCCGAGGTTGATCTTCCATCCTCCTTGTTTTGTTGATCAGTAATGTCCTTTTAGAGTTGGTGCTCCGAGGAGCGTTGTAGTGGTGTGGCATTGCCTTGATCTCGTACGGTAAGGGATCTTGGAAGGCTTGGAGGGTTGGCCTCGGTGCCGTGAGATGTGGCGTGGTCATTGATGTTCATTGTTCGGAGATGATGGGAGTGCTCGGGTTCTCATGAAGGTGCGAGGGAGTTCGATGCTTGAGTTTCATCCCTTTCGTCGCTCAATATCATTTCTGCTGTATTTGTGCATACGATAATTCGGATCTAAATATCACCCGTTTCGGGTTCGGCGTTTGAGCTGAGTTGATGATGCTGATGTTGGCATCCTGCCGAGCTCATGAAAAGTTGTGTGTGCTACAGTTCCATCAAAGGGGTCCCACGGCAGCCAAGGGGAAACAGAAACTATGCTAGGATATCGGAGTCATAGGTTTGAGTTATCTGCAGCTGAAGTATCCAGTCATTCGTGGTGGAGTGAGCTGTATGCCAGTAGCAAAGCCATATATGAGGGTGCACATCGGGATCACGGCTTTCGATGGCAGAAGACACTCGATCCTGTCCTACAGAGTAGAACGAATGAATGGCTCTACTTATGGCTCTACAATTTGTGATGTACAATGTTGGTGACTTTGTTCAGCATCGTCTCGTCATCTTCTGTTTGCTTGCACCATCCTCAGCCAACATGCGCCTCCGGTGCTACTACCGCCGGGGTCGCTCACAAAATCTCATGTCTCTTGCGCTTGCAATGGATCTGCTGTCGATCGCTTGCAGCCTAACCTTTTGCTTCAGACACACATTGTTCTAATGTTTGCATGTATTCGCTTCAAGACTGACACCCTGAAGGATGAGGAACAGCCCTTGCAGACTTGGAATGCCATGCAAGCAGCGTTTAAATCCAGCTTGATCTGCGGCCTCAGCGACGGAATGTCGATTTCTTGGGACGTAGCGCGACATCGCGGCGTTGCGAAGGCGTCCCATTACGAGCCTGAGCTTTCGCCTTGAGGCGGTCGATTGTCTTCAGCTCAGGCGTAGGGAAATCGATCACCTGACCAGTCGTCATGAGTTGCTCTCTCAGTTTGTAGAATGGAGCATCCACATCGCCCATGGTGAAGAGGGGCCCGCCGATGATCCAGAACACCTCGGTCGCTCGAGTCATTGCCACATTGCAGCGTTTTGCATCGTTCAAGAAACCTAAAGTTGGTCAGCAAGTGGCAGTAAGTGGGCATGCAGTCCACTTACCCATTCGATCTCCGTACTCCATAGAGCCGTCGAAGAAAGCCATTGTAGCGGTATGTCCCTTTGATCCATCCACGGACATGATGCGTGGATACCAACAGTCGTCAAGGCCTTGTTCTTTTTGCAGGCCATGCATGCATTCTGTATACTTTGTCCTCTGTATCGGGTCAGCGAACTGCAGCCATAAAGTGGTGCAAGTGATACTTACCGCATATGCATACGCCACAATCACAATCAGTTCTTTGGAGGTGCGTTCGCGAAACAGTTGCTGGAGCGCAGGAAAGACTTGAGCAAAGAAGACCTCGACGTAATCGAGAACGACAATCGACTTTCTCTCGTTCAGCTCGATCTCCTTAGGCCGAACTTCGAGATAGCACAAACGAAGTTTCTCTCCCAGTGCGGCTGGCTCAGGTTTGGGGTACTTCCTGTATGAGAGGCTTCGCAGTAGTGCTTCACGAAATGCAGAAGGCAAAGCGGAGTCTCTGCCTGTTGCTGTTCTTATCTCATTTCCGTAGAACTCGAGACTTAAGAATCGAACAAGTTCAGAGTTCTATGGCAGATCAGCACTCAGGTCGATGTCATGAAGGTGGTTCACTCACCATGCAGCGCTGCTCTGTAAGCGTGAGCACCGGAAAGCCGAGCATGATGAATCGTTCAAACTCCGACGTGCTTAGACTGGGTGCACACGGATTGCATCGAGGTTTTTGGTTGATACTCGTGTTGATGGGACCCTGAACACTGCTCACTCGTCAGTACGAATTAGTGCCAGGGGGAAATGGACAACTCACTGGACATCGCCGGCAACCATCACCAGATCTGGGCGCAATGCACAGGACGCGATCACATTCCAGAACTCCATGGCGCGACAAGAGTCAGCGTTGTCGATGAACACGCCGAAGGTCGTGATGTTCACCCCGCTCTCTCGCATGAAAGCGCTCCAGACTCGAAGCTCTCTACACCTGGCATTGCAGGCCGTCACGATCAATATGTCAGCTTGGGAGATGACTTGTCCCTCGCACGCGTAGTAGACGTCTTTAAACTCGGCCCTAGCGTCCTCGCTCTTCCAAGGACAGGTATTCGACTTGACACGCTTCATGATCGTGCGCAATTTCTCCCAAGCATCGAACGGCTTTCCATTGTTGTGATTCTGCAGGCAGATGGGCAAGACCAGTTCGCCCTTGTTCGCCTCTTCGGCGACAGCGTTACACAGGGTGTACTGCCAAGCTTTATCTCGCTGACCCTCTCCAACCAGGATGGCGAAGGCGAAGTTTTCAATGCCACCTGCACCCCCGTCAACATGGCCCTTCTTGTTGAGTAAAGCTTGCTCCGCGTTGATATCGCGCATTTGCGCGCTTCGCGATGCCGACTGCACAATATAGGCTCGAACAGGCTTCCCGTTCGGCCGGGTGACATTCTCGATCATGTGATGGAGAACATTGGCCATATTCTCAATGTGACCATTTTCTGTGGCGCTAATGATGGCCCTGCCTCCAAGCTTGACGAGGTAGACAGCAGTGGCCAACAACAGTGTCGTCTTGCCCGTACCAGGAAATCCTGTGCAAATGAGCATTCCTTCTAGACACTTGTGCAAGCTGTCAAGGACTCGTCGTTGCTCTGGGTTCCATGGGAACGATTCAAAGAACCACCGCTCCGCCGAAGCTTTGATCTCGTTCCTCACGGCCACCGTGGCGATGACATCAACCTTCTCCATGGAGTCAAGGCATTGGCCGAGCATGAATGGGTGCCAGCGTGTGTCCTTGCAAAGTGTCCTTGCCGTTTGGAGAACAGAATCGACCCAAAAGCTGTTCTCGTGAGGGATTAAGCTTATCACACGCCAGGTAGTGGGGGTTTGGTCATCTGGCTTGTTGAGATGGCCAGGTAGATCAGCGGGTGAGTGGGAGGAACTCTTGAAGCGTGAATCGTATTCTCCGGGGAGGCCTATCATATCACGCTCATGAGAAGCAGTGACCTCAAGCTCTTTTATTCCATCAGAGATGATGATGTAGATTTCCAGATCATTCGGTATCTTGGGATGATTTTTTCGACCGCTGGGGTGCGCGATCGGGTCGCCGTGCTTCAAGGCGAGCACCACTTGGCCGTCCAGCTCGCACAGAGCAGCTTGATGGTCGGCCCTTGCCCACAGTCGTAGCTCTCCCGCGCCCTCTTCATTGGCTATCGTCTCAGCGATTACATGGGTCGCGCAAAAGTGTCGGACTGAACTGAAAGTGATGCCGCAGTCCTGCATCAGCATCAGATTGGGACGGCTGGGCCTTGAGCGCATGAACGTTTTCGCGTCCATGTTCTGCCAATTGTTCGGCAGAAAGTCATCCCACTCTCTGTGACTAATTGTTGGCAGAAGCGAGCCAGCGCGGCCGGCGAGCTGTTCAAGCACCTTGTATGTTGGGCTTTGAAGGTCCATCATGGCTTGAGTCTCCACTACAAGTACAATAGTAGAACTTATGTGGGTCATGCACTGCGCTTTGAACATTTCAATCACCAGCTCTTGCTCAGCCGAGAGAGGACGCGGCAGGCTGGAGAGTGTATGGCAGCCTTCCGACGTGGCTCCATTTGCTTCAAAGGTCAAAATCGTTGATCCTCGCTGTCCGTCGTCCAAGTCACAGATGAAGTTGCGGAGTCGCTTCCCATCGCGATCATTGAACGGATATTCGAGTACGAGCTTGTCGGGGCGCGTTAGGTCGTCCTGCCCGTCGCTTGGAAACTCAATTTCGATGCGCACAGCGGGAGCCGAGTACTGAAGATGTATTAGCACAATTGGAAAGACTAGTAGTGGGCAAGTCCACGTACCAAAGTATTGAATCGTAGCCAAACCTTGTATTTGTAGTCCAGATCGCGCGAAGGTGGATATGCGGTGAGTTCGTCATCAGCTTTGACTATCATCTGGGCAGCAAGGCGTGACTTTGATTTGCCGTTGATGTTGCGCAAGCGATTGTTGTCAACTTCTGGATCTTGGTAGAGGTAACAGGTCTTCAAACGAGTCTCGTAGGTGACGCTACCTCCGGTGTCGAAGTCCGTTACATGTCGCAAATGATCGATCAGTCCGTCAGCCGGCCGCTGTGGCGTCGGCGGAGGTGACGTGAGCATTGCAGCAGCCGGTGAGGGCCTCAGTGGTGGAGTGATGTGCGAAAGATTGGCGACGAAGTCAGTGACGAAGTTGTGCGGAAAGTTTTTGACGCCAAGCTGAAGCTGAAGGGCGACTTGACGCAGAGCGCGATTTCCTGCAGCTGCGGGTGTTAGCGCGCTTGCCGTGCAGAAATGTGAAGCTTTGACAGGTGAGAGCAATACTCAACACAATAAGTGAAGTGAGTCCAGACAAAGAAGACCCTCAGATCACCTTGGAGTTGGAGAGCTACTGACGCCGATCAGGACTTTGGCAGTGAGGTGTCCATTCGCGGACCGCCTGCCATACCGCGTTTTCCGCACGTCAAGTGATCCCTCGGCGCCTTGTCACAACATCCGGATCCTAGGCATCTTGCGCCAAACGATTCCTTCACCTTCCTGAGAATGCTTCTGGAGCGCTGACCAAGAATTGTATAGCCACACTGAAAACATTGGAATTTTGGGGCGCTCAACCTGGTGACGCGTCAAGGCACCGAAGCAGCACTGGCAAAAGACAGCACAGAAGCGCCGTGCAACGCAAGG
>JAASLG010000617.1:0-17740 GCA_013365235.1 Cercospora sesami | reverse complement strand
AAGGAAATAGTCAAGCTCAACTATCTGGCCGGACTGTCGGGCACATCCCAGATGCTCTTCTCTGGTGGTTCTTCCTGCTTCTGCGGCGTCTGCACATCTAACATCGAGGCGTCCGCCACTACTGTGCGTGACTCCTGCTGAGATGCGTTCGTTGTACTGAAAGGGATATAACCTGTGCTGCTGAATACTGGGAGCTGGCTAGGTTTTGCGAGCTGTGATGGCATGATGATAGTGCTAGGTGGACTAACACTCGTCGCGGGTTCCGATGATGTATTGGTCAAACCGGGCATCGAGTTCCCCGTTGAAGTGAACGCAACTGTCGCAGCTGAGCTAGGAATGGATGTGCTTGCAACATCGTTCACAGAGTGTGAGCTGTCGGTCTGTGGCTCTGGACGAGCGATCGCTGTCTGAAGCTGGTTGACCTCATCTGACGCTAAACGATCAGCTGCATCCTGCCCAATGAAACTAGATTGCTCGACAAGAGCCTTCTTATCGGCCAGCAATGATGGTGCAACATTTTCCTTCGCATGAGTAATCACGGGCATCGCAGCTAGTGGAAGCCCAGACGTCGCTGGGTTTGTGGACACGGCCGGGAGTGATGATCCTGTGGGAGCAGCTGCCGCATGAGCAGCGATGACTGCGGGCGGAACTGGCCTGACGGCATGGTTTCCAGGAGGTATGTTGGAGGCTGGTTTGGATGCGTTCGACTGTGCCGGGGGCTGTGCAGAGGACTGCGCAGAAGACTGCGCGGCTCTTTTGGCTGCAGCATTGATCCTTCTCGTCTCCGCTCCTTTCAAGGCTCGAGCTCGGCGGTCTGCATTGAGCTTCTCCATCTGTCTACGTTCGTGCTCTTCCTTTGATGCCGGTGCCTTGAGTGTAATCTTCTTGACGCCATTGGCAAGTCCATCAACTTCAGAAGGCTTATCGGAGGTGTTGCTTCTGATTGCAGCTGGTCTTGCAGACGCTGCCGCGGCTGCTGACTTTGCAGCTGGCGAGCTGGGTGCACTCGTTGATGACGGCACAGCCCGAGCCGCTTTAGGGGCCACTCTGGCTTTCTTGTTGACAAGGGCGGGCATCGGAGGAGGTTTCATGCTGCCACTGGGCCTGTTTCCCGGTAGAGCTGGCACGGGTGGCGCTGCACTGTCTACAAGCGCGTCGGTCACGGTAAGAGCACTACCGGCACTGAGTCGTCGACTCAACCTTCTTTGTTGTGTTGCCGCTGATTCTTGTGATGGCAAGATGTCAATAGTCTCTCTTCTGCTCGCCCTGCTTTCGTTGCGGGTCGCTGCCCTGGAGGCAGCACTTTCATCGCTATGAGTGCTCTCGGCATAGGCTGGGGCCTTGGCCTTCCGATCCCGCAACTGTCGAGACGGCGCCGCATCTCGCCCTGCAGTTGGGGCCAACTCTTTCTTGACGCGCGGAATGGTGAGTTCTTCTGAAGTGCAACTTTTTGTCTGTCGGTCCTGTGGGATGAGAAGCTTCGATAGCTCTTGCGTGGCGACCACCCAGTCCACCTCTGGCGGTGGAGGGGTTGGAGCTCGGTCGGGTCTAGGCACGTCGCGCATCGTACCAGATATGGAGCGTGCAAATTTATTCGTGTCGACTACCTTGTAAGCGAACGACTCTGTAGGCGTTGCATATGTGGGCTGGGGCCCAACGCGAAACTTCTTTGCTTGCGGTGGCGGCGGAGGGTTGATCTTATGTTCGAGGGCTGTCAGATTGTCACTGGTCCACCACGTCTTGTTATATCGATATCCAGTGCCTAGCCCATGCGGATTCATGGAAAGTCCGTTCATCTTGTTGCTCAAATTCATGAGCTCGTCGAAGCCGCTGGGTTGAGGTATGACAGGGGTCGCACAAAGGCCCGACAAGTGGCTGAGCACTCCGCTGCAGAGCGCGCGATCACTGTAGCCTCCTTCGAGGACACTGATGACTCTGCCTTGGCAGCCTTCTACCTCGTTGGCGAGTTTGACCACATCTTCGGTGAAGCGAGCGTAAAACTCTGTCGGCACGCTGACTTTGTGCCTTTGCATGCCTTGGCCTTCCCATTCGCTAGCATCGAAACCAGCAGATATGAAGATTGCCGCATTGGGTCGAATTTTGCCTTCTATGCGAATGCGGTTGCTGTGGTATTGCAAAAACACTCGGGCCTTTTCAAGCAGAACACGGTATCGCTGTTCGTAAAGCTCCCAGAACTCGTCCTCAGTTTTCCACGGCTGCAAGTGCACATTCCATATCGACTGACTGTGCGCGTTCTCGACGCACAAGCTTGCTGCCTGAACCTTTGCGTCATCGCCCCATTCGCAAGGGTAGCTATTGATGTCGTGTAGACTGTAGTAGCCAATGTCTGGAGTGAGCTTCAGTTTGCTGTTCGGCTTTGCGTTCTGCCGCTTCTCGTTGTTCTTGCTGTTCCGTTGCCACGCGATGGCTTGGCTGCCATCACCATGGTGGAGATCGAAGTCGAAGATGGCGGCGTGAGTCACGCCGTAAAGCTGCGCAGCATATTCAATACCTACGTGCACATTGTTCAGCCAGCAGAAACCACTTGGATGATCGGCCGAACAATGGTGACCAGGCGGACGGATTGCGACGAACGCTTTAGTGGCGCTGGTATTGGGCGCAAATACAGCGTCGATAGCATCGGCAACACCACCGAGTGCCCCTTGAAAAGCATCGAGCGACCCTGGGGCGAGATACAGGTCCCCATCATGCAGCTGTTCCTTCCCAGTTGATCGGCCGACCTCCTTGACTCCAGCCGCAAGCTTCTCTGGCGCCGAGCTGCACATTCCCCTCAATTCGTCCATCCACTCTGTCCCGTGGACAGCAGTCACATACGGAGATGTGATATCAATGGCGCGGGCGGTGCGGCGAATCTTGAATGGTGGACGAGCATCGGCACTGCGATTTGGATGTGGTGGGCGTTCTCCGCCTTCATGATGTCCACCTAGCCTCACATATGCCGTTGATGCTCCCAGCACGCTAGCATTGATGCGCTCCGGTCGCTCCACAATCAAAGAGAGCTGGCCTTTCGTGGTCTTGAGGCGGGACCAGCGATGCCCGTAGCAAGCATCGTGGAGTATAACAACGACATCAGACTCTGTTCCCTCTTCTCCGTGCGCAAGCAGTTCCTTGGTGAAATGTGACGCTGCTAGCTGCGCAGATGTCAAAGGCGTGGGCTCCTCAATAGACTCCATCCGTGTCTGCGACTCCCTCAACCCAGCAATGAGGTTCGAGATAGATCGCTTAGGCGTCGAGCTTCGTTCTTGCTCATCAGTTGCACCTAGCGAAGTTCGCGACGACTTCTTCCGCAGAGCAGGCGAAGAAGCTGGCTTGTTCAGGCTCATACTGCTCGATGAGCGACGTGACGGCGGTCGCGGTGACTTCGGTTGCAAGTTCATTGACGCCGTGGATGTCCGACGCGACAACGGAGTGCGCAGCGTCGGGGTCGGTGGCGCTGAAACACGTGGGCTATGGCCATCTCTTGCGATTTGCTCTACGGTTTGCGACAGTTCAACTGTGTCGATGGTCATGCCGATAGGAGACGGGGCGGTCGGCGGATCGCCTGGCGTCGTCTGCTCCATGGTTCGAGAGTGGAGGGCGGGTTACGAGCGCCGTCGCGAATGTGCGCTTGTATTGTTGCCAGGGCGGGGTGAGTGTTTGTTGCGGCGACGTCAACAGAAAATCGGGCTGTCTGTCTCTGCCTCGCTCCTGCCTTGTGTCCCACGCGCTCGAGGGACGTGTATCCCTGTCGATGACGTCCGTGCGCGAGTATGAATTTCAAAATCAAACTTCCGCCCGGCCTGCCAGGTCCGACACATCAATAACGCCGAGAGAATAATTCCCGCAGCCTCGTCCGCACGCGACGCAACGTGCTCGTTGTGCTGGCAGTCGGAGAAGGGGGCTCGCTGCAGACTGGCGAAACACTTCTGGCCAGCAGTGCTTCGAAACGAGCTTCGATATCCAGATCGTTTGTCGTCCTGGACGCCGGGAGTGGTGGCGGCGGTGGTGCTGCGGCGCGCTGACTGCTGTAGTAGACGCTCCGCCGTCTACGCCTGGACTCTGTCGACTGCGAGCGTGGATGTGTTTCCTCGTACATGGCGAAATGTTGTTGCAGTTGCGAGAACTTCGCTCGGCTGAGATGTCTTTTACTGCGTCGCTGGCTGACTCAACCTATGGCAGAGCTCAAATATCATAGCAGACCTGACTCGTCCTCTAATGAAACAGAAGAGAAGGCGTTCTGGACAGAACACGAGCAGACATCGCCATATCTACGTTGCGGTGCCGACAACAAGCCCCTGATCAATAGCGGGCAGCGCGAAGAGTGCGCGAGCGAACACTCCACGTCATGAGATCGAACCAGCGCCATCTCGCCTTCAGTGCCTAGCGCTTCGAGAAGGACCTTTCTTGGTTTCAACCACGTACCATCTCATGGCTTCGCGAGCACTAGTCCTCGCCTTCTGATACGGCCCGCCATCGAAAGCCCTACAGACATGGCTGTGGATACTCCTCTTCTGGAATATGGGACCGCGATCGACACGGCCTGCATCCATAAACGCCTAACCGAAGCCCTCGGCGCCGAACTCTATCTTGCCAATGGCGCTGGAAAATAGACGAGATTATTGTTCGAGCGAGCTATCCCACTTCCACGATGTCGGTTCCCAGTTGCCGCCGTGTATGCTTGTCATTCTGCATTTCTCATTGGGTCGCTATCCATTTTTTTTTACCGACTGTCGGGTCATTGGACCCCAAGTCTGCACGTTTTCAACTTGGGTATGGAAGCTTATCTCTAACCTAACCTCAGTGACTTCAGCTATCGACGGTTACGATATATTGAGGTGCGGCGCGATTGTCATCATTCGACCGCCATCGCGAAAGCTTCACAGCTCAGCCTCCACAACTTCTCCTCAGCGTCGTCGTCATACGCATGGGGACCGTAGCCTGCGGCGGCCGCAGATGCACCCTCTTGGAATGGTCCGCACTCTCCGCAATCCGCGACGTAGCTTCCGCCTTTGTCATTGAGGTATTTGGCAGTCGCTGCCCAGACCTGTGTGGCGGCACCCTGCGGGATCGATTTCATCAAAGGCAATAGCTCTTCCATATTGAAATCGTTATCAAGGCTGTCGTTTGTCTGATAACGAGGCAGCTCAGTGTCGAGAATCACACCAGGGTGGACAGAGGTGGCATGTAAGTTCTTGTGGCCGTAGTGCCGCTCGATGCTCGAAGCCATGTAAATGTTTGCGGTCTTGGATTGGCCATATGCGAGGATAGGGTTGTACCCATCAGAGAACTTCATGTCGTCAAAGCGAATTGCGCTGAATCGATGGCCGGCGCTGCTGACTATCACTACTCGACTGCTAAATTCCGAGGTTGCAGATGCAAGAAGACTTCCTTTGAGCAGCTGGAAGAGTAGAAAGTGTCCTACAGGTGACTGTTAGCAAGCAAGTAGAGGTTCGCACGTGTCGAGGGCGATCGGACCAAAGTGATTGCTTGCCATGTGCATTTCAAAGCCTTCGGCAGTGAGAAACATCGGACACATCATGATACCCGCATTGCAGATCAGGACATTCAGACTCTGACTCCTTTGCAAGAAATCATCTGCTGCTTTACGAACACTCTGCGGACTTGAAAGATCCATCAGGACAAGCTCCAGCTTTCCTTTGCCTTCTGTCACGGATTCCTTGATGTGCTGGATAACCTCCTTCCCTTTCGTGGCCTTCGTTGGTCGTACGGTCATGAAGACATCGGCGCCTGTTCACGATTCATATTAATACTTGCAAACGGAAGCCTACGTCTTCTTACGGGCAGAAGTTACCAGTGGCGTAGAGAGCTCGCGCAGTTTCGATCCCAAGTCCGGAAGAACAGCCTGTGATCAAAAATGTCTTGCCAACAAGCGCGCCTCCTCCAAGCAGACCTTCATCCTGCAAGATTTGCATGGCTGTCGGACGCTGGTCCCCCGCGCCGTTCGGATGCTCGTGCAGTGCCGCATACGGCTGATATGGATTGATTGGCGGCGGCATGGTCGAGGTCTTGCTTGATGCTAGGTAGTCTTGGAAATGCTTTTCGCACGTCTGTATCAAATCTTCTGCTTCGATGCGTTCGAGTACTTCCAACATCCTTGTTTCGGTTACACAACCAAGCAGATGAGCCTGAAAAGATCCACATGTGACATTGACCATCTCGCTTGCGCTGGGCCCTCGATTCTGGCCTTGAGTGGATGACAGACCAAGTGATGCGAATTGGAGCTTTTGAACATCCACGCGCCATTTCTGTGGGAGTGAAGACTTACTCGTGACTATCACTACAGTATTCTCTTGTACATGAGTTGCTCTGTCTCCATATTCGAGCACATTGCCATAGCACGTCATCGGCGCGGTGCAGACCAGGCAGAGTGTTCACATATCCGGTCGCAAGCTTCAAGACCGCTTTACCGCAGGCTCGCGTTTGAGGGCGTTGTTGGTCCTGCTCGCTCAATCGTACCGCTGGATATTGTAGATGCGCGCAATCGAGTGAGGTAGACGCTCACTGTCCCAAAGTCTGCTTGACAATCCTCGCGACCTCTGCACGATCAACCGGCTTCCCTTCGAGACTCCCTCCTGGCCCAAGTACCTTTTTCAGTATCTCTCCCATGTTGATTTTAGCGTTTTCTGCAGCTGCTTTCGCCTGGTCAACCACTGCTTTCACAGCGTTTTGAATCTCCTCGACGCCCATGGTCTCCACGCTGTCGGCGTATTCATCCAATACGTCTACTTGCTGCTGCTCTTTCTGCACCAAATCGTCTCGTCCAGCAGCCTTGAACTCTTGCTGGGCCGCTTTTGCCGCAGCCACTCTCTTTTTCAGGACTGACAATAGTTGCATGTCCGTCTTGATGGGACTAGAGGTCTTTGCTGAGTTCGTCACTTCGGCAATGACTCCTCGAAGGACGTTCAGACGCGCTGTGTCTTTGGCCTTCATCGCGGTCTTCAGGTCGCCCTTGAGCTTGGAGAGAAGTGGTGATGCTGGGGCATCTGTCGATGAGTAGCGTATTGCCTGGCATGATTGGCACACCCAGTTGTTGTTGCGAAGAGCTATTCTGCTGCGCAGGAGCATTCGTGTCGTCGTGTTGAGAGCCATTGTTGTGATTGTGCTATTGTTGATGAAAGTGACCTTCTGGAGTTCCAAAGCTCGAGCTTACCGACGCGCGAAACGCGAACCTAGAAAAGTGAAGTTCTAACCAAGACAACAACACCACCTCCAACACACGCCTTCACGTCCGCCATTTGCGCATTCTGTCGCTTTACGATCGCCGAGCCGTCCCTTTCTCAATTTGACGACGACACCGCCATCACAGGCATCCTGCTGCATGTCACGGCCGACCACGACTTCTCAATTCTTCATGTGCTCGACATAAAGACCGCGCATTACCCAGTATCTCCATTGAGCGCAGGGTCGCGAAGAGTGCAAGCCTCTCTCGACAATGGCAAGCGCTGTAGCGCCGCAAACGCCCCAGCGAGCCATTCCAGGCACGTTTGCTGCGACACCAGCAGCAGCACAAGCACCACCGCCGCAACCGATTCTGGGCTCTACTATCTTTGCCGCAAACGCCGCAACTCTACGACAGAATATACAACCGCCTGCCTCCAGTGACGCGCCAGCGCAGCAATCCAGTACACAAACGCGAACACCGATCCAGCGGGCTGCGCAGACCATAAATAACACATTGGAACGGGAACAACAGTTCCCAGCGCTTGAGGAGTATGTGCAGCAAGGAGTCAGTGGAGAGTATGAGCAACCCAAGGCAGGTTCCGCGTTGGAGCCGTTTCAAAAGATGAAGCTACACGATCTTCCGCCGCGGTTGTTGGAGCAGGCGAATCGAAGCCAGATGTCTATGCTCATGGGCGTTTTCGCGCCTATTGGGTACGCATGGGTGGCATTTGACACATTTCTCTATCTTTGGGACTACAACTCACCCAATCCGGAGATCCTCGGGTTTGAAGAGAATGATCGCAACATCACAGCAGTGAAGATGGTGCCTCCAAAGCCAGGCGTCTTCATCGAGGACATCAAGCAGATGATTGTTGTCTGCACAGACTCAGATATGTTGCTGCTGGGCGTCGCTAAATCAGAGACGGCCACAGGCGCTACCGATGTTGCTCTGTACAACACACGGATGAGCATACCGATCAGAGGACTTTCTGTCAATCTGGTGCGGGCTACGCGCAATGGGCGCATCTTCTTCTCCGGCAAGAACTCAGATGATCTCTATGAGTTCTACTATCAGCAAGAAGAGGGGTGGTTCAGAGGGAAAACACATCGATTGTGCCACTCCAAGAGCAACATGGGCTTTGTGCCGGCGAAGATCACAGCTGTGGGCTCTTTCTTCGGGCCCAGCGTATCGGCGAAGACGATTAAAGAAATCGTTATCGATGACTCCCGTGCTCTGCTTTATACCCTCCTTAACACCAGTGAGATCAAAGTGTGGCTGATACGCGATAATTCACTCGAATTGGCTATATCGAGACCTTTTTCGGCGCTGCTTCAAAACACTGGACACTTCAGTAGTAGGACTGAGCTGCTTACCGGAAAGGATGTCGATGTAATGGCCATAAGCGTGCTGCCCAAGGAGGAGACCTCTAAATTGTGCCTGATGGCGACCACCTCGACTGGCTGCAGACTATACTTGTCTCTCACTAGAGGCTATGGATATCCTGCAGACGCCACGAATCCCCCAACGAGCATGCAGATCCTCCACATCCGCTTCCCTCCTCGCGACCCAGCAGGGCAACAACCATCGGCGCAAACAAGTCAATCACAAGCGCTGGCACCTCTGGGCCAAGCGAGCAATCAGGTTGATAACACTTCCAAGCTGCTTGCTAAGACTGTCGTGGCATTCCGATTTTCTCCTGGGTATTGGTTTGCTTTCCAAGAGGATCCGGTAGACGTCAATAGAGATCGCTTGTACATCACTGCACCAGACTCTGCACGTCTCAAGGGGCCTCAGGGTACTGGACCAACGAACTACGTCGAGTATGGCCAATGGATTGAATTGCCATCGATAGTGAGTCGCGTCGAGGAGCTCAGCGAGGCGTTCGCTGCGGCATACGAGCCCAGAGGCTTTGGCAACGAGCTGGCAGTGCAATTCGACAAGCCAGCGTCCGAATTCGCGATCGTCACGAACACTGGAATCCAGACCATTCGAAGAAAGCGTCTCGTGGACATCTTCGCTGCAGTAATGAGGTATGGCGCATCTGGCGACGATGGCATGGAGGGCGATGTGAAGCGATTCGTACGCACCTACGGCAGAACAGAAACATGCGCTACAGCACTTGCAGTGGCATGCGGCAAGGGAATCGATGTTGCAGACAACCGCGTGGCCAGTATTTCAGACCCCGACGTGCTCGAGCGAGCACGGAAAGTCTTTATCGAGCACGGTGGTTCACCAGACTTTAACGCCAATAGCGTTGTGGATGCAGGCGCAAATCTGGCAGAGAGCGTGACACCCAGTCCTCGACATGATGGAATTGCGCTCTACCTTTCACGATTGATCCGCGCGATATGGAAGGCGAAGGTCATTGAGAACAATCCCACTCCAGGACTGAGTGGCACGAACTTTATTCCGAAAATCGCGCTCGACAGACTCAAGGCGATACAGCGGGATTTAACCACATTGCGGGAATTTCTTGACAGAAACCGCAGCTTCATTGAGGGCTTGGCAGGTCCAGACTCACTGCGAAATGCGAAAACACGACAAGACGAGATTGCACTCCAGGGTGAACACCAGTATATGAACAGTCTGGTTCAGCTACTCGAGACGATCAGTGAAGGCATCAGCTTCGTTGTGGTTCTCTTCGACGAGCGCGTTGACGACATTCTGGCTCTACTCCCTGACGAGAGTAGACAGAAAGCACTTGAACTTACATTTGAGACGCTTTTCGTATCGAGCATCGGACACGACCTCGGGAAGGAACTTGTGAGAGCTATCGTCAACCGCAACATCGCCAATGGTAGCAACGTGGACACTGTTGCGGAGACACTGCGGCGGAGATGCGGGAGCTTCTGTAGTGCAGACGATGTTGTCATCTTCAAGGCACAAGAGCAAGTCAACCGCGCTAAAGACGCGGGCGGCCAGACTGAGCAAGGCCGCGCATTGCTCAACGAAAGCCAGCGGCTCTTCCAGAAGTGCGCGGCCAGCCTGCAGCACGAGTATCTCCAGAGGGCGGTCGAGGACTACGTCGGCATGGCTTTCTACGCTGGCGCCATTCAACTGTGCTTGATCGTGGCCAACGAGAAAGACAAATCAAAGCGAGCCTTGGCCTGGCTACGGGACGGCCGGCCAAGCGAAGATACTCGCTTTGCTGCCTACGAGTCGCGCTCGAAGTGCTACAAGTTGGTGTTCTCCATCATCCGGCATCTCGACGATGCGACGTCGAGCTTCACAGACGAGACTGACGGCAAGTACAAACTAGCGATGAAGCGTCGCAGCGAAGCCTACGATGTTATCAACAGCTCTGATGATATCGTGTTTTTGACGGACTTGTACGACTGGTATGTCGGCGTACAGGCATTCGACGATGTGCAGCCACTTGCACAGCCGGACCGGATTCTGGAGATCGACAATCCATACGTGGTTGAATACCTGCGCAAGCGCAGCCAAGATCACAGACTACACAACGACCTCCTCTGGCGGTACTTTGCCCATCACAATGATTACCTTCAAGCGGCCGGTGTTCAGCTCGACCTGGCACGCTCCGGATTCGAAGAGCTTACACTGTCCGATCGCATCGAGTACCTCTCTCGTGCGCGCACAAATGCGAGCACGCGCCAAACGATCATCACAGACTCACGACAGAGCAAGCAACGCCTGCTCCGTGAAGTCTCCGACCTTCTCGACATCGCCGAAGTTCAACAAGAACTTCTCGAGCGATTGAAGTCAGAGACTAGGCTGCAAGACCCAGAACAAAAAGCCACAATCATACACGACCTGAATGGTCAAATTCACCCGGTGGAGTACCTCTTCAACAGCTACGCAGATGCTGCGAAGTATCACGACATCTGCATTCTGCTGTACAAAGTAGCAGATCACCGCAACCCAGCAGATATCAAGGCAAGCTGGGAGCAACTCGTCAAAGATTCGTCATCTGAAGCAATTGCTCTCTATGGCCAATCGATGAGACCATGGGAAGCTGTCGGCAAGGAGGTTCGTCGACTTGGCCACCGTCTTGGTTTGACCCCTTCGACTTTCCCCATCGCTACCCTCCTGCCGCTCCTCGAAGCATACGCCTACGAACCTCGAGCGCAACATCCTCCGGAGAGTTGGGCAATCGACATGTTCCTTGACCTAGAAGTACCATGCGAGACGCTCCTCCCGGTACTGGAGAGTATGTTCTACTCAAACATGCAACCTTTCGTAGGGGCCAAGAAGAGAAAGCTCGCGGAAAAGATGGTATATGTGATTCGGAGATGGTATGAGGAGAGCGAGAGATCTGGTGAGCGCGCATTGTTTGGATCGGAGGAGAATTTGAACATGGTTCAGGATTGTCTCGGTAGCTTGGGCCGAGACGCGAGTCTGGGACAGGAAGTGCGAGATGCTGCTTTGGCAATGTCTGGGCAGATTTCGAATGCTTTGCGATAGAAGAATTGGCAGACTTTGCACGTCGGTGTGGAACAGGAGTCAAAAGAGGGACAAATGTGTATGTGTACGATTCGGTCGATTAGCGCGGCGCTGTTTTGCATTTGCATACGAAAGGTGCTTTGAAGTTCTTTGATTGTTTGTTGCTGCAACTCGGCGCTCTTGCTGTCATCGGACTGACGATGACCAGAAAGGCATCCAACGCCTCTCAGGGAATTTCAAGATCAACAATTCAGGCAAAGCAACAAATCACTGTGGTCTTTCGCCGTTGCCACATCCCTCGAGCCGGTCATTCAGCAGATCACACTGGCAACGTCTATCAATCCATGCGACAGATGCTGCGAGAGATACATCGGTCTGAGAAGAGACAGATTGTCGAAGCCGAATGGTCTCCAACAAAACACTATCCACAAAATTATATCGACCAAGAGAATGACTACGCAACTTTCAAAGGCAGACCACTTATTCCAACCTCGAATGCACACGTGATCCTACAGAATACCAATGCGAATGCTCCAGCGTTAGTCCACCGGCCTTAACATGCAATGAGTTGTTCCACCACAGCACCTATTATAGGTTCCACCAAGGCTATCATTGGATGCGCGAGAGCTCAGCCCAAAGGCCAGCCCACGTCAATCAGGTCAGTAAGAGATCCTCACGAAAGCGGCTTCTCTCAGCGTGCACCTACATGAGACCTGATATGCTCCCCCATACTTCTGATGGCATTGGTCCTCCCCCCACCAGCCGTGATTCGTACACTGCAGCATCGAGACGTTAACATATGCTCGCCATGAGATCTCTCCCCCTGGCCGGATGAGTCTCAGGCCAGAGGGGGAAGATTCGTGTACGTACGTAAAGGCTTTTAGCGCTTCGATGCCCCTCGGGAAGGTCGCTTCGAAACCCCCACGTATCATGATTGCCCTCACACAATGTCTTTCCCTCATCACGTCCACGGTCGCCATTCGTGCAAAAGCAAGCGTACCAGGTACTTGGTAGGGCGCCGCCTGGCGGAGTTTCGACATGGTGATGAGCTTTATACGCCAGTGGCCCGGCTATCGCCATCCTATGTTCCTTTTTTAGCACCATGACACATGAACGCAGACTGTGATTGGGTTCTTTCTTACAGTGGCATCGCCAAGAGAATGACCCAGGTAGAATGCATCTTGCAGAGGTGGTGCAGGCAATGGAATCGTTGTGAAGTCGTAGTTGTTGAAAATGGAGAGGTGTCTGAGAACGACCTTTTTCTCTTTGCAATCAATTGTATACCAATATATACATCGCTACAGCTTAGAGGCAGTGGCAAGTATTGCAGTCAAAAATGTAACGACGTTCTGGACTCCTTCTCGTTTTGGGACCACAGTATTCCAAAATTGCACGAGACTTTCCAAGGGAGTGATGAAGGGCTCACTCTTGTGAGCTTGGTTATTTCCAGTTGCGAATTCCAAAGCACTAGTAATATCGTTAGTGCACATGTATTAATTCAGCTCAAAGGCATTCAAGAGGCTCGCCCCCACAATGCTGCATCCTAGCCTGCACTATGTTTTCGAATCTCACTATGCCAAAATTGTACGAGACTTTCCATGGGGGAGACACAGGGCACCCTCTTTTGGGAGCGTTATGTGTCCAGTCGAGACTTAGATAGCACCAGCGACATCGTATTGCAGATGTAGCGTGCCTAGGAATCCAGGCGGAAAACGATCACAGATTCCCAAGACAGAATTAAGAGGCGGCCTTGCAATGGTAGACTGAAAATTTCGAAACTGCAGACTCCTTTCGTGCAGGTAGCTAGAAATATGCAGTTGCTAATACTAGTAGCAATGACGCAGTGCGTCGCTCGTTTGTACGACAACTGCAGAGTACAGCAATTTCGTAGTCACACCTGTTCAGAAAGCATACCGAACTATGCCATTGAAGGACGAAACAAGACCGATGTCAGCTAAGGCTCCCTATACTACTTCGGATCTCGCAGACTAGGTAGAACCAGGCTGATAGCGGAACACCATTGAACGCGCGCTCGCTATGCTGGACATTCGCATCGATTTGTGCTGAGTTCCCATTCGAGCATTGGAAAGAGGTAAGAAGAATACGAATGATGAGAGTTCGCACACAAGGTTTTAGGGTTGGTTCCACGTGTCTGGCGTTTGGGGCCGGGACGGGACCAGTCGGCTGTGGCTAAGCGAGTCCAGTACCCAAAGTGTTGGGACTTGCGAGTGAACGACTGGACGCATTACAGCGGTTTCCTTGCAATTTCGTGAAGACTTGTTGTTGTCGTCTCCCATGCATGATGCGCGCTTGTCTGCTAATAGAAGTGCTCGTATTGCTCACTGGGTTCTCCTTGTTCCGTAGGTGGGATTTTCGTGTTGGGTGGCGCGTTCACGCGACATATGGCCGCTTCGCAGTGCTTGGTGTACTTTTTTGGCGCCGAGGATCCTATGCATGGATGAGGCCCAGCTGAACTTACTGGAGCAGATCGCAGACTCTGGACTGACGTGTCAAGAGGAGGACAGCTGTAGAGGTTACGTCAAAGGCAACAAAGCTCTGCTTTTGTACCGCTTGTCAAGGGTCCGGTTCCCTCGTGCCAGTGCGTGCTTGTGCTGCTGATTGCCAGTCAAACCAGTTCACCGGTATCTTGCCTAGGCATACTCACCGCCACATCTTCTCGCTTGTGCATGGTCCCGGGTAATCGCTCGAGGCGGACTGTAAGGGATGGTCAGCGATGTTTGGCCGGCAGTGCACGCAGAACATGAAATCTGCCCAAGCCACGTTGCCCAATTGATCGTGCCCAATCTTCGACAGGCCACCATGAGCCTACTCAGAATCCTGTACTTCGGTTTCAAGGGAGCGTCCAGAGGCGAGCGAGATGATAAAGTGTGGGCGTCTCGGAAAGGACCAGGTCCAGGCCGGCACACATATGCTTCGGCGCCATTTTTCTAGAATCATTGCCTGTCGCTTCCGCCTCTGCCTTGTGGCGGATGGACATGGCGAGATTTGACGATTCGTAATAAAGTTTTGATACTGGTTGGAACGAATGTGCGCAGGCACACCGAGCCCCGTCCCCGCGCAGTGGTAAGGGGCGCACGGCGCGATCGCAAATGTCGCACAGCATCCGAGACCCACCATCCATGACGGCGGTAATGCAGCTGTACGAAACCCAATGCAGCTGAAGATTAGCCTTTTTTGTAGGTAGCTTTGCCATGTTACAAAGTATGTAGCGGTCCTTCAGCAGGAGGCGTGTTTGTAATTTCAGCCCTGTTTCCCGCCGCAGAGAGGGTAGCCAGTTCATGTGTGCAAGCTTGGATTCTGGTAGTGTCAACAGGCCGAAAGCTGTGGTGGGACAGGATGCAGCATCCTGCGGGACAGTCGCTATTACATGCATTGTCGCCTACAAGCCGCAGGCCCATACGTTATGGAGCGTTCGTGATGGTCGCGGAGTGGCGCCAATTGCTCTGGCTCTGACGCAGGAAGCGGCTGCTGCTGTGCATGAAACCTCGGCTGCCACGTTCAAATATGAGAGTGTGCTGATGCCAATCAGTTTTTAGTGATGTACAATTCTTCTCAATGCACATGCGAGGCCCGGCCCACTGCCTGTACTTCCTTTTGAAAGCGTGCCTGCATTCCTGAAGGGTGCCGAAACTGCAGAGTCCAAAGTGGCTGGATCCACAACACCATGCACCCGGTCCTTAGCCTTTGATTTATCTCCCATGTCGAAGCTAAGAGACACCGTCATGCTGGTCATGCGGGACCGTTTCGCGGCCGATGGCGCAGCCCTGCTTTAGTCCCGGCGCTGTGTGTTTGGGTCCCTTCTGCCAGGTAATGTTATAATACGCTAGACGAACTATAGTGTGAGTCTGTTCAACCGTTGCTTCGACATGCACTATTGTATGTGCTACGGGTCCTGTGCTCACAGAGGAGAGCATGCGATGTGAGCAGAGTGCAACAGTCTGCGAAGAGGACACATCCACAACGATACCGTATCCACAGAGTCGGCATCGGCTAGGTGCCACAGGTGAAAGAATTTCTGGACCCGCAAAGTCACCCGGCTGGGACAGCGACGATGTCCATCCCTCAGCCAGAGAATAACGCCATTGTGCAATTTGCTGGGAGGAACTATCCTCGTTACGCCTTGCAACACGGGATACATTGCGTTCCAGTCGACGAGGTAGGCTTGAGCCTTCGACCGAACAGTGCCAGAGGTGCTGACTTGAATCTGCGGCGCTGACGGTCATCAGGAGGAGGAGCAGCGATACGACGAAGTGAATGATGTGTTGCAGAAGCTGTTTGGAGATGGTATCGACGGCGTTGTTCTCCCACCAGCGATGCGAGACGAAGAACGCCTGGAAGAGGGAGCTGAGGTCCTCGAGTGCGGTTACGGGAAGGCTGCCTGGATAGACAAGCTACTCACGTATCGACCGAACGTCGACGTCACTGGAATAGACATCTTCACCGGCCAAGGCAATTCCGATGAGGACGACGACGACGAAGAGCAGGATGCGGGCATCGAGTCATTCATTCGCAGAAGGTGGAATTTGAATGCATCTTTCCGGGAAGATACCAGCGATGATCATTTGAAGCCTGAGACATTCGACCTCATCAACAGTCGCTTGCTGGCAGATGGTATAGATGCAGATCGTTGGCAACCGTATGTTCGAGAGCTGTATGTGCTGTTGAAGCCCGATGGCTGGTTGCAGATGGTGGAAGGCCAGGCACTGTTCCAATCAGACAGCGGACGTGATGCGCCGTTCCTTAGTCGTTGGTGGGAGTGGTACAGAGAAAAGATGATTCAGATGCGAAAGAATCCGCGCATCCCGTCTCAATTGGGAACTCTCATGACAAATGCAGGATTCAAGGACGTCCATTATCATGTCGCGCGGCTTCCTCTTGGCAATTGGGATCCAGGTTCGTTCTTTCCTCCAGCAGGACGAGCTCCAGATTTTGACTGACAGTTGCCAGCAAAGGCACAGCTTGGTAATCAGATGAGAGACGTAGTTGACCAGATGCTGATCGATGTCTCGTTGTATCCGTTTCTTGCTGTCGGCAAGATGCCGCGAGAGCAGTATGACAATCTGATCGCGGGTGCTCGTGCAGAGTTGCGTCGGCCGGAGCTGAGATTGTACCTCAATATGTACGTGCGTCTGTCTTTTCTCCGAGGCAGAGAGCTACTGACACTCCGCAGGCACGTTGCTTATGGTCGGAAGTCGCGACGAGGTCGGTGAATTTGTCTCGGTACGAACGTCTGCTCGCGAAGTGGAGTGTGTCTTCGCATTTGGTACTCCGTTCGTTGTTTTTCTTCGTTGTGATACCCACGAACCTGAGCCGTGTTGTTCATTGTGTCTCATGGTCGTTGGACAAGGCGCAGGACATTGGTGCAAGGTTTAGTCTTCGTCGCTGCGGGCATGGCAGAGTCGATTCTCGAAGTGTGCGCAACATCAGAGTGTGTTTATAGCGGTTGTACGTCTCGCCATTGCGGTGATTGGCAACTGAAGCAGTCTTCTGGCGGGTCATGGCTGAGGTCCGGCTCGGCATTGGTGAAACACTCTCATGCGAGTGGAAGGAGATCAACCGCTCCTACGCGCGCCCAACTGGGAGGTGTGCGGGCGTGGGGCTGCCGAGATGTATCAAGTGATGCCAGAGGAAGTTCGATGGAGTCCAAAGGTCACATAATGGGTTCGCAGTGTGGGCAGCAAAGTGATAGCAGCATGAAAGAAGATATATGAAAAGAAGAGAACGAGTGAAGTCGCCATAAAGTTGGCTCCTGCTACTTGGGAAACAGCAGCCGCCCATCTCCTGCTGCCGACCCAATGCTATGGATCCGAGATCAGGCCCAACTATGGAACTTTATCGATCGTCGCGTCAAGCGATGAACTGTCTCAAATGAACCATGGGAACGTGCTGCCGAACAAATTCTGGACACCATGGCGCCGTTGCAAGCACTTCACGTCCTACTACTCCACCAATCTGTTCACGATGCAGACCTCGAGATGGGGTATTCGGAGCTTTGTGTCAGTGGTGGTCAGGGCGATGAAGAGCTTTACCCAGATGGGTTATCTCGTGCCTGGGCCTCTGTCTTATTCGAACTCTAAAATGCTTACCAAGTGGTGAACAGGCCACCGGGGCTCAACGGCCCCGCTCGCCAGT
>JAASLG010000616.1:0-18184 GCA_013365235.1 Cercospora sesami | reverse complement strand
CTGCCTCACATGCTGGGTGAGGGAATTTGGTCGCTCGCACGATTAACAGACGCCGTCCAATGGAGCTGACGGCAGCACGACGGAATGAGGTAGGTTCTTGATTCAACAGTGTGGCCACCGAAGGGGGTCACGGCGGCCACCGAATGCTCCCTCGCTCGCAAGGCAACACGTTGCAAATTTGTACTTGGCTGTTGCACTCTCTCAATTTCGAGGACCAGAATCCCTATTCCTCGCCCGCCATATTCTGGTCCGGAAGTGGTGGAGTAGGGTACGAGTGCGAGCGTCGACCATGAGGGATTCCAGGCTTAGCTAGAGCGTATAAGACTCGGCCATTGAAGCAAGAGGGTCATTGGAACACGAGATCCGGTAACACCCACACATCAGCCGCTCTGCAGATATGCGGCTCGTGGCTTCCTGCAGTACTACATTTGTGCAAGAGTCACTACGAGCACTACAGACTAGCATATCGTCCTTTTGACTTGAACTCACACAGGGTATCTCGAGTTGAATCCTGCCCGGTGCCCGGCGCTGTTATACCGTTTCGCAGTGTTCTTGCCCTATTTCCTGAATTGCGAATCTGTCATTGGTGTCGATGGCGAACTTCTGGGTCCCCACTTTCGGCCCTGAGAATAGCTGTTAGAAGGCCCACTCTCCTGTAGGTATCAGCATCCGTCTGGCATAAGGTCCCGTGCCAGGGACTCGCTCACGATCAGACATGCTCGATTGTCTTACCTCATCACCCACCTTTCCAAGTCGGTCACAAACAGTGATACTCACACGTGTGGTCATCCATGAGCTACAAATACTGCACGACGTGTTTATCTCGCTAAAAATCCGAGGGCAGCAAACCTATCCGCCACCTGTATTTCGGAGACCGGGTAGCAGGGTGTACCTCGCGCCTCTAGGCGTTCGTATGCCCTTTAATAGCATATTTAGTACAGCTTACCAGCAGGAGAGCCCGGAAAGGTTTTTGGGCTCGGCTTCTTGAAGTCCGGGTATACACAACACAGACTGTATGTGTTGATGTGAAAGACAGGATTATGTGGACTCTGACTCCGCTGATTTGTTGGGTGTGCTTTGGGGTGTCCTTACAAATGTCGATAAGTGTCGCTGTGGCAATTTCCAAGGCGATACGAGCTCCAATGCGACATTAGGCAGTCTTTAATATACCTGTTGAGTTTCACGATCATCGAATCCACATCTGTCGCAGCTCTGTGTTTTGCACGTTGAGATTGCGGATAATACCTCTTTTACGGGTCGTTCAAGCTGCAGGGCTCAGGTCGTTGCTATTGTTATGACCGAAAAGCGCTATAGCGTTTGCTGTGACAAGGATGTCAAGGTTAGGGTTTAGCTATATAGAGCTTGTTGTTAAGCATTTTTTCCTCTTCTGGTGGATGCGCTTCCCGGAATAGCCAGCGCAACCCCGTGTCAGGTCGATGACGCCGATCAGCCCCCCTGTTCCTTAGAATTTTAACGAGAGTCAACAGGGCGTCGCGTAGGGCTGATTACTGACATGCTCAAATGCAGGGCCACGCGGCTCATCCCCACGTCCTTCGATGCACAACCTTGCGTCTCTGCTAGATACGAGTTCCGATCGTCGAAGCAGTTCCAGACACTTGGAGACATTCATGTCAATTGATCCTAACAGTACGCCTGACCTTCGATGAGTTTTCTGGACGCAAACGAATCACAGCCTCGGGGAGAAAACCTGCAGTTCACGATATCAGGTCTGCCTAGACCAATTCGAAGAGTCGCAATAATAAAGGTCTGACGCTTCACAATACGATGCACATTGTCCTTTGTTACAAGGTTTGCCACTTCACAACACGACGTACATTGTCCTATTTCCAAGGCCTGACGCTTCAAAATACGATCCGTTTTGGCCTATTTCCAAAAGCAAAGACCTTGCACACGATCCGCTGCTAGGCCTTTGATCGTATACGTAGACAGTTACAGAGGCTATTAATTTGTGAACTCATCCTGCCGCTAAGCTCCTTTCTTGCACCATTCGCTACAGTCCTCCTTTGCACCATTCGCTAAAGCTCCTAAACTGCTTATTGCCTCCACTATACTGCAAAAATTCAAACCAACCAAAATGAAGAGCTCCATCTTTATCGCAGCTCTGGCAACAATGGCTTCGGCACGTGCTATCTCTAGAGCACAAGATTATCTGTCGACATCTACTGGTTAGTTCTGACATGGAATGGTCTGCTGTGTGACGCGATGCCTGCTTACCGTCGTTCTCTGTCAGGCGATCAACTAAAGCTTGAGTCGAGATCAGCAGACAAACACGATCCACTATATGGCGCATACATTAAATATCCGGTTCTTCATCCCAATAATGTGCCGTGTGATCAGCGTAGCGGAGTGAAGGGTAACTGCAGACCGGGACCGCCGTCCAATCGATATCACCGTGGCTGCACTGCTATTACGCGATGCAGGGGATACAGTAGCGGACGCAAGGGGGGAAACAAGGGAAACAAGAAGGAAGGAGAGGATACAGAAGAGGAGGGGGAGGATCTTCACAAGTCGGGATAGACGTCACTTGTTCATGACCAAGATGAGAGCTTATCTATGTAGCTTTCAGGTTTTGTAGAGTGGTAAATAGCGCGAGAACACTGCCACAAACATCGGCGAAGTCAGCATAAGCATCGGATCCGGCTCAAGCGGCAATTTGGCAAATAGGGACCTGTCCTGATGCGTTCGAGTTCTAAGAACAACATTATGAGCACGTAGTCTGAAAGATTGTACCGGCACCGCAAGCCCAAAATACCGAAGAACGAGTCAGCAGTCCAGACGGCATGGCTTTTGCCTGAGCGACGAGTACTACGAGAGATCGATAAGCACTATAATAGATCGAAGCCTTCTAGATAACCTTTGATACATATTGACCAGCCGTACGTCCGTTGTGACAATGTCATCTACCGAAACCTTTGGTCCCAAGCCCGTCTCCCTCATAGTCGTGAACTGACTGCGCGGGGAAGGCATCCCGTTCATGACCAACATCATACGAGAGCACGATGCCTCGTATCAGATGACGGCACTGTTCGGCATGAATGAGTCTGTTGAGAAGTAGCGATATTCGCCCCACAATCTTTGGGCTGTGTTACGCAATTTTTACCCAAGACCACCAGCTCTCGTTGTGAGCCCTGCCGTTCTCCCGTCACTCGTGGAGGGAATTACGCTTGCGTGATAAGAGAACTTGGATGATGTACTGGAAGTAGGGCTGGGCGAGAATGACGAGTGGAAGCGCAATGCTTTGGCTCCGGTCAGTCTACTTGAATTCCGGTGCTGTCGTTCAAGTCTGACGAGAAGATTCGAGACGCCATTGACGCGCTACATCGATCCTAGTACCATTCAAAGGACGCCCTCAAATTCGGGATGAGAGCCTGAGATGTTCAGACAGCTAGACAATGTCTTCGTTGCTGAGAAGTACTAGAGGCTATGATCTTACCTGTTGCTCTTGAGGCTCAAGCTAAGGTCTTCGTTACGGCCGCCTACAAGGATTCAATTCTGCCTCAATAATTGATCGTATGCTAACAGCTTTAGATCTGCGAAGATGCCAGAATATTTCACGGTACGCCGATCTGCTTAGTCTTTCTTGTCAGTGAGCCTCCTCACTGCTAGCATGCTGACGACTGTTGGCATTGTCTCTTGTTCCCGCGCGGAGAATAGGGCGGCGTGTTCGCACAAAACATACAACAGCCGCAAGAGAGGTCTTGGGAAGCCATCGCTGGCACAGGACGGATTGTCAGCTGTGTATCGTTTCCTTACTGCAGCACTTTGCGTTGTCAATTTCTTGGGGCGAGCATACGTCCAGCAGCTCCACCAGGTACGCAGCTCGCTCATTGATGTTGCTCGAGCTATCGCTGAAGAGATGCGTAGGAATGTGGATGCTCAGTTGTTTATTGTCCAAGTTGAGGAGCAACAGGTAGAAGGGGGAGGTGTGAATTTAGTCTCCGAGCACCTTCGTTCTATGGCAGACATTATTTTTGGCGTTCTTTCTGTCTGGCGATCCTCCTAACTAGCAGCACCTCGATCGCAATAGCCGCTGCATGATGTGCAGGACCTATCAGCGTGGGCAAATCCCTCGACTAATTGAAGACATTGGCGCGAAGGCAGTGCTGAGTTGCTGCCGGTGCTGGCCGGTGGAGCTTGCGAGGTGTGTAAGACGCCTGTCAAAATGCAGCAAGTACCACACTGGAGATGGTGCTTTGTCGCGGCCGACGGCAAAGAAGCGAATGAGATGTTAAGCGACCGCCGGCGCTGGCGCGGCTGGGCTCTCATCTCATGCGTACACTGTGCGTGGCCTCCCAGCTCGGCTGATGGCAGCTGACTGCGTCGCCCAAGTAAAGCTGGGTGCGGCCACTTCGCTCTATTACGGAAGTCCAGCGTTGCCTAAACGAATCACGAAGACCACGGGCTTGAGGGCTGAGCACTAAGAAAAGCCTCCGCTTTCTCGTTCAGGAAGGAGACTAGAGAAGCTGGCCAGATCAGCCCACGATCGGTTCTACAAAGGGGCCAGCGATGCCCGGCCTGGCCTGTTCTGCGCGTTAGGGCTTTCGTCGCTCCGTGGTCTTGTCCGACCTTCAACTCCTCTTGGAGCACGCTCGCAATGTTTTGCGGCGTCCTACTGACGCTTGCATGCTTTGTGCTGCTGTGGGGACGTTCAGCTTCAGCACAATACAATCCACAGTGTTCGAAGGGTACCTGCTCTCTATCTCCTCCTAGCAGCAGACAGAATACGAGCTTACTCGTGCTGGTACAGGCATTCACAAATATCTCGTATCGATACTGTCCAACGACCCAAAGACCCACAGGTTCTGCGACAACCTGCCGTCACGCAGACGATACAACTCTTCGCAATGTCCCAACAGAGAGCTGAAGAAACTCGCGTACGAAAGCATACAGACATTCTGTCAATGTCTACGACAGAGGTGCGAAAGGCCCAAATGCCCGAGAGGGTTACAATGCTGCCCAAAGATTTGCGGCGGGGATTGCGCGGACGTCAAAACCGATGCTAGGAACTGCGGACGATGTGGAGAACAGGTGAGATGGTTTCACTGTCATTGTTCGCCTGTCTTTGCCAGTATGAAGGCTGACGTCGACTGCACAGTGTCGTTATGGCCAGCGCTGCCGCCATGGTCCGCCTCCTCAGGTCACAAGCTCTTCTACCACGTCCTTGCCTTCAACCACTGCATCCTCGAGCTTTTCCTCGACCACTACGACTTTATCCTCCACTACTTCCTCGCCAACAACAACTACTTCCTCAACTACTTACTTCCTCGCCGATACCGACTACATCCTCCACTTCATCCTCCATTACTCCCTCGCCAACAACGACAACAAGTACAAGCACTACCATTACTACCACCACTACCACCACTACCACAACCTCTGCGAATCCAGTCTGTACTTGTTTCTCGTTCTCTAATATTCCCAATCTCCCGATCCTCGGGGACGTCAGCCAGTTCATTCAAAACGGACACTTCGATGAGGTGTACCAGGACTTTGGAAACGGCCCCCAGCCACCTCTTCCCGTTGATGCATGCACCATTTTTAACGAAACAGGTGTGGGTATCAACTGCACGAGAGTACCTTACTTTCCATGGACCGGAGGCGGGGGTGGAGATACGGCAGGAGCAGGAGGTGCTTTCCAGACCGACGGTCTCGCTCAAAGCCCCCAGTCGTATGGGTATGTCTAGTCATGAAGTGTCATCTGGTTCGTGATTTCCGGCTAGGAAAGGCATGCTAACTTTCATCACTCTAGGGTGATCAACCTCTTTAGGCAAATAACTTCGGGCTATCTCGGCAATCCAATAGCGACCACAACCGCCCTCTTGATTGGAGATGGAGCCTTTGCACGTGTCACTGCCTTGTTGACGGGCTATTACAAAGTCGGCACACCTCCAGTAGCAGACAGGTTTGGAACCCCATACTCGATCTCTGTCATCATGTACTAATGCTTACGCCACTGCTACGCCGGGGCTTGCACTGCGTCAGCTCTGCTCGCGGATGGAAACGGAGTGACCCCTCCTCGGTCCATCTGGAGTATGACTCCTGCCGGCAACGAGTTCTCTTGGCGATATTTCAGCACTAACGTGACAATCTTTCCGCAAACTGATAGGGTTTACAACAGTGTGAACTTGACTTTCTCGTGCTCGCAGGCGCGTGTCACAGTGGATCAGTTCGTGCAATTCCAGTTTGACACGATTGACTTTAAACTGCAAGAGGGTTGCACTTGCCTTTAGGCGAGCATATTGTAGACTAGCGTTCGTTCTCACACGCTTTCCTAAGTGTGAGAGTAGGGAACATATGTCTTGATGTGCTAATTTCCTTATTTAGTGTAGAGTATACTGGGTCTAAGTTAGTGAGGAATAACCATTTCCCGAGCGAACAAATACTTCAAAAGGCTCGAAAATAAGACGAGGAGCTTGTGAACCGAAACTTGGTTGCTGGTGCTCAGAATAGAGTGAAGGTGTGCCAGGCCGTCATTGAGTAGGCCTGACGAAAGAGCTATGGCTGTCGATACTGGAAGGCTCATTTTCGTGCGCGAAGACAAGAACGAGTCTGATCAGAGGTAGACACTGCCATCTGCTTGACGTAGATCGAGTGGTAGGCTCTTTAGCTCGTGGAACCAACCAGCGTCGGCGCTGTTGGAGTCTAGAAACTCTCGATCTCGAGATCTTTGGACAGCTGGATGCTGGTTTTGCTGCCGGGAAAGTGTGGGGGCTATGCTCTTGTCTATTGCCTCAGAAGTCAAGGAAAGGCCATCGTTCCGGTTGCCTACTGGAATACGGTCATGCTTGTATGCAAAAAGCTCTCTTGCCGAGGAAACCTCAAATACCTTCGACGCCCAAGGACGAGAATTCCTCAACAACTGTCGACGGTGAGCATCCAGGCGTTCGAATGCTAACGTCTGTTGGTATGCTCTCTTTGTGCTATGTTGAGTACGGGTCGGTGCATTAGCACAAAGCGTTGAACGGCGGCAGAGCTGTCTCGATGTGAAATAGCTAGCCCAGAACAGATCGTGTGCTCGTTCTCCACCAGGTCTATTTTAATTACTCACTAGTACGTGAGAATGTGTCCACGAGGTATCAGGTCACGGGTCCTGCAGAATGTTGATTAGCATTAGTGTTGTCATTAATGGCTTGACTTCGTCTTTGCGCAGTCAGACATGCTATTGTAAGCGCTGACTTGACAGCCGGCTAGGCTTTGGCGGTGACGTTCTTGGGGCGAAGCTTTGCCATTCCCGGCATCGAATTCAGCGAAAAGTTTCTGACCTGGTAAACTCCATCGGCACATCGCTCCGCCGCGCTTCTTCCGATCGATGGAGATCGCCATCCTGGGTCATTGACAGGCGTCGTGCTCTAGACCTGGCCAATTCCCCGACCTCACCCTTCGGTTCCTGGAGGCTCTACAATAACCCGCATTCTGATTGAGAAGCCACATCAGAATGTTGTTCTGGAGTTTTCGACTCGAGAAGCATTTCCGTACTCATGTTCACGACTTTCATCGCTCGCCTGACTTGACAAGCCCTCGAGGGCGAGGAGGATTGATAAATGGCTACTTGTCGTGCTGAGACGGACGGGTTGTCGCATGCATGTCGCGACACTGACAGCTCTTGAATGCCTATACGCTCGTTGCATCTTAGGGCCCATCTCGTCGACCAACAGAAGTTGCAGCACTGCTTCGGTCAACGTATCGACAACACTCAAATTCTTGGCTTGCCAAGCCCATGGATTGTTTTCGTTTGCAACTGTTACGAGCTGATTGAAAGCATAACTGCTTGACCTCCTTCGACCTTAGCCTTCAGAAGTCCGCCCATCATGCCAGTCGAGGAGATTGCTGACTTCTCCGATCTCAAACTACAATGCTCGAATTGTAGACGCCAAGGAGCACTACAGACTAGCTTTCGTGTTCAAAGCAGTGGCCAAGTCGCTAAGCAGGCTAACATTCACCGAGTCCGAGATCCACCGATGCCTGGACTTTCCACCTAGCAGACTGCAAAGTCATTCCCACCGAGAACACGCACGGAGATTCCCACGCGGATCTTCAGGCTTACCTTGTGAGGCTATCGCCACTTTCCTAATCGGTAGAGAACTAACTTTCAACAGCTAGCAGAGTTGATACGAGGACGATGCTTAGCTGAACGCGACCAACAGCAGTACGCGCACTTCGTTTACCATTACACGCCTCAGTCCCATCGTCGTCTGCCAGATGTTCAGTGCCAGTACGAGCTATACCATTTTCCAACACGCCGGTGCCTTCTTTCAGAAATCTAATTGTCCGATACTTCATCCGTAAACGAGTATATAAAAATCAATGTCCTCACGAACTACTTTCGTTCTGAACACATCCAACAAGTACATTCGTCACAGAGCACTCCTACCTCACCTACAACAATCAAACCATCCCATCGTCTCGAGTCATCTCATATCATCGAGTCAATATGATGAATCCTATCCTCATTGCAGTTTTGGCAACACTTGCTCTAGGCAGTGCTATCCCTGCCATCCAGGACGACCATTCCATCTCCCGTCGCGCTCTTGATGGTCCGTATTCAGACGTTGCAACCTCTTGCCGGAGGAGTCAGAAGCTGACAATTACGCTTGTCTAGGTGATCTGTCACTTGCTGACCTGGCCCCGCATCTGGTCCGCCGCGATTTTGCTGACAGCGATATCTTGGAAGTGTCGCTGGTCGACGGTAGCAAGCGATACATTTCCTACGGGGCTTTGAAGAGGAATGGAATTCCGTGCTCGCGAAGGGGCAACAGCTTTACCAACTGTCGTCCTGGGCAGCCTGCGAATGAATGGCAGCGTGGATGTTCGGCTATCACGCGATGCAGGGTTGCAAATGCAGGCGCATAACCGCGTTGCACCGTAATATGGATGGACTCAAGACTACGCCTATCACAGCGAGAGAATCGCACATAATACCAAGAAGTTCACAACTTGTTTGTCACGCACCGGAACAATCAGGGCTCGCATCAAATCATCAACTCCGACCGATGTCTGCATGGAAGGCCCCGCTGCATCGTCGAGCAGCTCAATAACTAAGCATGACACAACTACAATGTTTATTGCCGCATGATAGCATCTGTTTGTCCATTGTAAACGTAGACTTCAACATGTCTGAGGGTCATTTCCCCATGCGCCGCAAGGCCAACTATTTTGAGTGCGAAGATCTTGCCATATTCGTGCTTTTGGGATACGCGGCACGCGGTGTACACGACCGCAGGATGCGGCTGCACGTGTGGGACTTGCAGCTGAAGGCCACATGATGGTCGCTTCTATGCAGGCAGACACCGGTGAGCTTGTGGGGCTGAGGCTGAGCCGAACTTGATGTGCACAGCCCTGTCTCGAGCAATATAGGAACTTCGCTCACGTCCGATCGAGCACATTCCTCTCGTCATAACTCTTGAACTGATACTGCGCACGATGCGATTACTGAAAAGTCTAGCAGGCGATGACCTCGAGTTTTTAGAAGAAGCCAACGAGAACGGAATGCGGTATGCAATTTTGTCACACAGATGGGGAGATGCCAAAGACGAGGTGACTTACCAGGACGTGTTAAATGGGACGGGTAAGGACAAGAAAGGGTATCAGAAGCTTTTGTCATGTATGCGACAGGCTTGCAAAGACAGATACCCCTATTTCTGGGTCGATACGTGCTGCATCAATAAAGACAGCAGCGCAGAATTGAGTGAAGCGATCAACTCTATGGATCGCTGGTACGGACCACCTACAGCTTTGACTGTGGAACGTTACGGATTGTATGCTAACATGGCATCGCTAGGTACAAGAACTCAAGGGTTTGTTATGCTTATCTAGAAGATGTGCATCGTCCAGAATCAAACGTGAACGCTAGGCACGTTTGGGAAAGTGAATGGTTTGGACGAGGTTGGACATTGCAAGAACTCATAGCTCCTTCAGAAGTCTGGTTCTTTAACAAGTCGTGGGATCAGATAGGCACGAAGCGAGATTTGGCCACCAGCATATCTGAGAGAACTCGTATTGACCACGATATCCTGATGGGAGGAGCAGTCCATTCGCGATCCGTGGCGCAGCGAATGTCGTGGGCCGCCGAACGTACCACAACCAAATTGGAAGATCGTGCTTACAGTTTACTTGGCATATTTGACATCAATATGCCGTTGCTTTATGGCGAGGGAGAGAGAGCGTTCCTGCGACTTCAAGAAGAGATCATCAAACAGGACGACGATCACTCCATATTCGCGTGGCAAATGACCCCGAAGGCCAGATCCACGGGCCTACTAGCGCCTCATCCCGACAGCTTCCTGCAGTGCTCATTTACTACACGTAGAGTGTCTTCGCGGATGCGAAAGGGATTCAAAATGACGAATCGAGGCCTCTCGATCCGACTCGAGCTGACTCCTTTTGCTGCCGACACATATCTGGCGTTCATCGAAGCCAACGTTGGCCCGCGCCTGGGGATCTTTCTTCGCCGCCTTAGGGAAGAGGATCAATTCGCAAGAGTGAACCTCAAGTTCAAGGAGGATGACCAATTATATGCTGACCAAGAGAACGGCTTATACTTCGACAGAAGCGGCATTTATCAGCAATGTTATGATGAGAACGACCCTCGTCCTATGAGAACACTACGCGTTTTCGTTCGAAACAAGATGGAGCTCGATATGCCTCAGGACAGCCTACACTTTCGGAACCACGGCTTGGTGATACCAAAGTTCTTGCAGAGAAATTCGCAAGTTTACGGCTGCTCAGAACAGCACAACATGGGTCAACCTATGCGTCTCGGGGAACCGTGGAGTCTGCTGGCTTTCAAGTTAAAGCGCAAAGATGCGATCAAGTTTGCCGCGATTGGGTTCGATTTTGATTTTAACCCCATATGTCTTGTTCTAGACAAATTCAGACCCTCGATCCCAGATAATCTGCTTCACGGCCATCCCGCATTTGATGATCATCACTTTATGCCTATCGAACGGGGCTGCGCAATCCGTCAGGAAGACCATGATGGCATATGGTACTTGAAGGGAGATCGAATTGAAGATCTAGATGTAACGTTACTCCAAGTCCTTGGAGGTACAGGACCCAAGATTTTATTGCACCGGAGTACCTATGAATGGCATGGGGGAGCCAGATACGGAGACATCTGGGAATTGCACATTCAGATTTAGCGACTTCAGCTTCTTGCGAAGAACTCTACATCTTCGCTTCTCGATCATACGAACGCACGATCATAGTCACGGGCATAAATCGCCGCGGTCAAGGGCTCTTGTGTCCACAACTGCTAACATCACCCTGTGCTTTGAGTGTCACAGGCCTCTTCGCGCATGCTCCCTTACGTGGGATAACTGTTGCGAAACTGGCTCATTTGTGGGTTTCCGTAATCGCAAACGATCACGGCATCAGCTCGACAGCGTGCTGTATTCATTTGCGTATCATTTCTGGGACGAAGCTATAATTCGCTCAAACATCCCAGGAACCACCATCTCAAGGAAACTTGGTGATGGCATGGCATGGGCACGGCATTTCCCAAAGTAGCAGTCGGTCCGGCACCAAACAGCTCCCTTGTCAGTGTCTACTCCGAAAACGCGGGGACTGCAATCGCTGTCATACCCTAGAAATCTTGATCTGCATACAACTCAAAATCAATCACGACGATCACGATCAATAGCTCAATTCCAAAATCACCGCTTCTACAACAATGCCTCCAGTGCCCCCATACACCTACAATGGCCCCATCGACCACACAACTCCCATCTCCTGGTCAGAGCTCCATGGAAAATCCGTCATAATCACCGGCGGCGCAAATGGCATGGGCGAAACAACAGTCCGAAAATTCGTCGAAGCTGGAGCATTCGTAACATTCGGCGATGTGAACGAATCTCGAGGCGAAGAAGTCGAAACTGAATTGATTCAGAAATATGGAGAAAAATGCCAGTTTGTCAAATGTGATATTCGAAATTGGGAAGACCAAGTGAATCTGTTTGAGAAGGCTACGGGTAATGGACGAGGGTTAGATGTTGTGATTGCGAATGCGGGGATTAGTAGGGCGAGTGGGGATAGTTTGTGGAATTTGGATGGTAAGTGAACGATGTTCAGAGTTTGCGCAAGTTTCCTGTGTTGATGATTTGATGCTAGATCTCTCCCAGCCACCCGTGAAGCCAGATCTGAATATCATACAGACCAACATCAACGGAACACTGTACACCTTCAAGCTCGCAACCTATCATTTCCGCAAGCAAAAGACACCAGGAGGATGTTTCATCATGACTGGAAGTCTGGTTGCATATATCGATTCACCTGTGGGCTGCTTCCTCCTCAATTCCTCTTTTCTTCTTTCCGTCTGACACTGCGTAGGCGAATTGGGAATACACAGCCTCCAAATACGCCCTCCGAGGCCTCTTGCATACGGTCCGCCGCAACAGTTGGGAACAAGGCATACGCATTGCATACGTTGCACCCTGCTACATTAAGAGTGCAATTCGAACGGCAGAATGGGAAGCTTCACTCCTCAAGCAAAATGTTCCGTTTGGTGAGACCGACGATGTCGCCGCTTGCTTTGCTCGGATTGCTACTGATCCCGGAACAAATGGTAAATCATCGCAGCGCTTGCTTTGGTAAAGATATTCACTGACAGGTTTCAGGTCACTCTCTAATGATCGTCCCTCGCTCCCTCGCTCCACAGGGATTCATGGACACTGGTCTCGAGGACTTCACAGAGGAAGGATTTATGCAAGCGACGCAAATTTCGCAACTCAATGTCATCAAGGATCGTTGGCTTGAAGGTGCTGAGATTCAAATATACAAGAAATAGAAGTAGCAGCAGCCAGAGTTTTCTCCCAAATAGTTTACATCTGCTCCCATTGTGTATCCTCAAAGCCAACGAAGAACATATCAAACATGTCGCCCACCAGGTCGTTGGAGAACAAACTTGCCTCCAGTGACTCGATTGCAGTCTGTTCTCCATTCTCAAGCATGATTCGCAGGACTTCTGATGTTTTTGCAGTTGCGAAAGGAAAGTATTGCTTCCAAGGCGATGTATCATTTTGACTGTCCGTGTTGTATCCGGTGGCTGTGCTGCTGAGTTGTGGTGCAGAGATTTGAGACTGTACATTCACACCAAGATCGACAGGGTTCTGAACCTCAGTGGATGCCATCATACGCTGTATGCCTTGAAAGATGACGGCAGAGGAGCCCCAAATTTCTTGAAGCTGGCCACACATGACGCGTATCGTTTCGATGTCGGTGTTTGCAGCCGCTGTGAGATGCGATTGTTTCCTCGCTGAAAGAAGTGCCAGGAAAGCTGTCGCGCAGTACCAGCTGGTGATGGCCATCAGGAATCGCGTGTTCCCTCTGGCGAGAATGTCTCGAAATATCCTTGCCATACAGGAAGCTGCAGCTACCGCGGCTGGCCCGGCTCGAGGTGTGTCTGATGATGACTCGGCTGTGTGAAGGTCCAGTACGATCACCGCCGTTAGGTATGGTAGGTACAACTGGTAGATGTCTCTGTCATATTTTGCCTCGAACATTTCGTTGACACCAAGCGCCAAGCTGTTCGGTAGACTCGTGACCCAATCCAGCAGTTCTTGCTCCAGCGAGTGGTCGACCAAGTCGTTGGATCCGTAGCGCGGATCTTGTGTCTGGCTTTTCCTACGTGCCAAGTGATGGGCAATCCGTCCGATTGTGCCACACAGTCGCACCCAGTGTATGAACACGAGTGCTTTTGTGCTTCCCTGCATGTTGATGGGAAAGTCTTCCATGGAAGGCGCAGATATCATGCAGTCTTCGAGATTGATGATAGGAGGTTTGCTCTGGCACAGCGCGGTGAGACGTTCTCTGGCAAAGGCAGTCCACCAGACTCGCTTCTGCAAACCAGTCATAGTACCATCGCTGTCATTGGCTGATTTCAAACGATGTAAATTCATTTGCTGAGCGTGTCTGATCACAACAGACGTCCACCACCAAGATGAATGCCGATGAACGAGAGAGGTCGACCGTGGAGCCCACCAGTAGAACAGTAAAATGGCACGAAGACATGTCAATATGTTTGGTTCCTCGTCCTCGTAGAACATTCGTCGAGCTCGATCATAATATCGTGCTGGCCCATCACATGGCACGAGCGGTGGTTGCAGATTGCTGCCAAGCGTGGCCAAAGCATTGCACAGCAGTGGTGATGCCTGAAGTTCATCAAGAGCAGCATGACTGTCCAGAATGGGGCAGAAGGCGTAGCAACTGTCGTAATAAGGTTCGAGAAACACGTGGAGAAGGTGAGGAGCTACTTGAGTGTTGGGTGATGGGGTCATCCCAGCCCGGTCCAGAGCCCCAGCTACTGGGTCATGTTGTTCTGTACGAACAAATGGTTGTAAGAAGCCTGTGTCCAAGTCACCTTCATGACTGACAGCGACGGTTTCGGAGGCATCGGTCCGCCGAGTTGTTGGACTATCAAGAGTATTCGTGCGGCTGAGAGGCTGCAAAGATGTTTGTTGATGCTGCTCCTCCGGCTGCTGGGCCTGGACGGTGATAGCTTCTTCCCGTATCGACGACAATGCTGGCGTGGGCACTTCGCCGCGATGCTCTGCAGCTCGTTGACGCCGAATCGCTCGCCGCCCCAGATGCGGCTGACATGACTTGCTGGTGTTGTGGCAGTATGTGCACTTCTCCGCCCCCGCCGTCCGCCGCTCGGCCAAGTCACACTTGGTCTTCTTGCTGTGACATATCGTGCATACGGACTCGGCACGGCGTTTGCGGGGTTGGTCGATGGTATATGTCGCCCAGCGATGTTCGCCGGTTCCCATCGTGTGTTTGCCGAAATCGTGCGTGTCGGTCGACGTTGCGTGAGCTCCACCCCCAGCTCCGGCTAACGGCGGAGTTCCTCCGTCTTGCCGAGGGCCGCGAAAGCTTGGCACAAACGGCCAACGACCTGCCGAAACTTCATCCAGGGGGCGTCGTGCAGTTCAGAGCGCCGACGATATGCATCGGAGCAAAATGACCACGACCGACGTCCAGCTGGGTGATGCGGTCTTCCAATTGGCAGCTTCAGTATCGCCGGACTCGTGGACGCCAACGGGTGTCCTCCGTATCGCTGCCCGATCTCCAGCGGATCTGTTCACCAGCCAGGATGAGTGAATGGTTTTTCCGCACCGTTGGACGCGCCGCTCGTGCGCCGAACGCAAGACCTGTGCACCTGCAGAATATCAGAACTTCAGCCGAAAAGCGGGTTAGGAGCACGGCAACTCCGAATCAAGAAGTGCGGAGGAATGCTCGAGATATTTGAAGCAGAGATGGAGCATGGAAGCAGAGCCGAGCGAGGACGCTTACACAATGGTTATGCAGTTCCCCGCCTTCGGATGCCCTGGACTTCACGAGAACCGGCCATCAGGATCCCGGCAGTGAAGCAGCGCCTACAATCTCATCTGACACTAGCGTTGCGGCGACCACGTCCCGCCAAGATGATGTGTCCTAGCGAGCCGGGAGCGCTATGAAAGAGATACACCCCCAGCTACTGATCGACTATCGTGTCTCTCGCATTCCTTGTCTCGTCAGGATTGTCCAGGCGCAAGGACGACCAGAAACATGGCCTCTATGGACGACAAGGAGTTCCCCGTGGTCTCCAAGCACGAGCAGGAAACAGGCGACGATGAAGCCGCCAAGGTGTTCGCCCAGTATGATGGCCCTCTGGAATGGACTGAACAAGAGGAAAAGACGCTCCGCCGCAAGATCGATTGGAAGCTGATCCCAATCATGTGCTTCACATCTGCCCTGCAATACTACGACAAGGCAATGCTGGGACAAGCTGTTCTTTTCGGAATGATGCAGGAACTCGACCTCCGAAAGGGCGATCGCTACTCAATGGCATCCTCAATCTTCTATCTCGGCTTTGTCGCAGGCTCATATCCTGCTGTTATCTTGGCACAGCGATATCCGCTTGAGCGCGTCACATGTGGCATAGTCACTCTCTGGGGAATATGTTTACTTTTGACTATCACATGTCATAACTATCAGGCCTTGTACGCCCAGCGATTCTTCCTCGGGTTCCTGGAAAGTGGTGTCAGCCCGCTGTTCATGTTGATGGTCGGTTCGTGGTATCGGAAAGATGAGCAAGCTTTCCGTATGGGGTGAGCATGCCTGTGTCATGTTCGCATTTGGATTTGATTACTGACGCAATTCTCAGTGCCTGGTACAGTCTAGCATCTTGGTCAGCAGTGGTCGCACCTTTGATCAACTACGGCATCGGCCAGATCAATGCTGTGCTTGCACCATGGCGATGGATGTATATCGTTGCCGGGAGTGAGTCGCTCCATAAATCCTGTGTGGCATTGCTTACTGATCACATCTGCAGTCATCACCATCCTGTGGGGCGCAGCACTTCTCTTTATTCTCCCACCAGACCCTACTCGCGCTTCAGGCTTCACCGAGCGCGAACGATATCTGGCAGTCGCACGCCTACGTTCGAACAACTCTGGCGTACGCAATACGAAGTTCAAAGTGGGCCAAGCAAAGGAGCTTCTCTGCGATCTCAAATTCTGGCTCATGTTTTTCATTGCAACACTCAGTCTGATCACCAATGGTCCAGTGTCAAGCTTTGCTCCTCTGATCATCCAAGGATGGGGATACACCTCACTGCAGACCCTGCTACTGGTGATGCCTGCGGGAGTCTGGGTCGGTTCATGCACACTGACTGCAACATGGCTCGCCATGCGTTACAGCCACCTGAACATCCGAACCTACATCGCCTTCTTCACTCAGTGCTTCACCATTCTTTCGGCGGCATTGTTGTGGAAGCTGCCTCGTAGCGAGAAAGGCGGCCTCTTCTTCAGCATATACACGCTTTCCACCTACGGTGCTGGTTATGGTGTCATCATGGGATTGCAGGTGGCCAACAACTCGGGTTATACGAAACGCTCACTCGCCTCATCAGGTCTCTTCGTCGGCTACTGTCTTGGTGAGTACAGCAAGCTTGTCAAACGTGTTGTGGCTAACGGAGTTAAGGTAACTTCATTGGACCCATGGTGTACTTGCAGCGCGAGTCGCCGGTCTACAACACTGGATTCACCATCGTCACTGTAGCTTCAGCACTGGCCGCAGTGCTCATTCTCGTCTACCGCTATGTCTGCATCTGGGAGAATCGGAGACGAGACCGAACGGGCACGGCAGAAGGATACGACCACGCCTATGAAGACCCTACCGACAAGGAGAACCCTCAGTTCAGATACATCTACTGATTGGAGATAGTTTGCTAGCTCTGTTTGCACGGTCGCCAACTGTATGCCCAGAATTGATGACCTTCAGCTATGACTAGAATTATACAAGCTTCAAGATGACAATTAATATGTGGGCTGCTCAACCACGATTGCTGCACTATTCTAGCAAGCCTTTCGACTTCCAGTATCCTTCCAAGTCTTTGAGCCATGCCCATCTCGCCTTTACGCCCCAGCCACGATCTTTCCATGCATTCAGACTTTGCGGGAAATGGTCTACAATCCTGCCCACCTGAGCATCATGTGCAATGATTACAAAGATGTTGCTCTGGACGTCCAACTCCTGCAATTTCTTCACCGTATCCGTCGCCAGAGGTATATCGTACCCAAACGCCATATCGTACAAGGTATCATGAGGCTGCCTCCCGCGCGAATTTTGGAGTTCTTCGAACGCATGTCCTGGACAGAAAGATGCCGAGCTATGAGGAAGCACGGGATGCGGGGAGATCTCTTTTGGGACTGGCAAATGGATCGATGGCCGCATTATACCGGAGTAATGACATACATCGCCACCTAGGAAGATGAACGTATCTGGATTCACTGTTGTCCTTACCAGGGCACATAGGTGTCCGACTGCATGTCCTGGACTGTTGAGGAGATACACTGAGCCATCTCCGAAGTAGTCTATGGCCGGGAATTGTCCGATGCGGATTGTGCCTGGCTTTGTAAAGTCGAGCTCGCGGAGCTCCCTCCCGCTAAGAAACAAGAAGTCAGCAAAGCTATTGAGTGACGATATTTGATACGATACTTACTCCCACGCGCTCTCTGATATTGGACTTTCTGGATTCGTCGGCGCTGCCGGCAATAACAATTCTTGAAAACCAGGACCAACAACAAGCGAGGTGGACTTCGGGAAAGTGCTAGGATCGCCTACGTGATCCCAATGCCTTCAACTGATATTAGCCAAAGTTTGCGGCCGCATCGGGACGGTTGCCACT